>CM042865.1:6089276-6342674 GCA_023658055.1 Thaleichthys pacificus
TTCGTCAACTTCAGAGATCCAAGATAAAAGTACTGTGAAAGTTGTGTACTTGACTTGTGAGACTACCCGCTCTGAAATCTTAGCTTCAACCCCTAAACGTACCTGCTCCACAATCCCAGGAACTCCCCTCTGTGCATTGGCCAGCTCATCTCCAGAGCCTAGTGACTCAGCATCTGTCCAGTCATATAGCAGCAATGATACCATCTTATTGTCCTCTCCTGAGTCTCGGTCCTGCTCTTGGCCTGAATCCTTTGTTGTTCCGCGCTTTTCATATTGTGCTGAGATGATGCTCCAGACGTGTAACACAGATTTCAGTGCCAATGGAACTCTACTTTCTCTTACACCGAAAATCCGATCTGATATACTTGAAGGCCTTGCTGAAGAAATGATCAGGTACACAGCATATCCGAGGGATGATCATTATGAAACAGTTGCTGAGGCCTTGATCCAGATGCACCCATGTTTACTCGAGAAAGGAACTCGCACTGGGTATTGTGGATGGAAGCACTACTTGAAGGAAGATGATGAACTTTCGCACCAAGCTCAGCCGAGCTGGACACCCAGAAGTCACGGTCAACTCACTTAAAAACAAACGTAAAGGTCAGGGGAAACCAGCTGCAAACATCAAGAAGCCCCGGAAGGCAGAAGTTAATTTCTGTCCGTGCCTCCCAAAAGGGGAAACTACAGACAGCTTAGAGGTTCAAAGGGTTGCTCTAATGACTGAGGTAAAAAAGAAGAACAAGGACGAGGCAGGGATTAAGAACAAGATGCAACATACCTTCTCTTACAGGAGACAAGAAGTTCTCCAGGAACCAACGGTTACAGAGTTTTTTAACAGATGGCCAGCACTGTTTGAAGTTGGTGAAGTGAGTATAGTAAGGCATTTCTTAGAAACATAGATTAAGTTGAATTTGATGTTAGACATCTAGTTAAAGTGAAGTATATCCTGTCTCTGTCAGGTCAACATGGAGTTCATGCGTATAACTACAATCCCTCTGACTTCAAAATTAATTGGACAACTGGACAGATACACTGATGACCTGATCTAGGTTTTCCATGCCAGAGGAGGATCTGCAGGAAAGAAAATCAGCACCATTATGGCACCGACGGCTAAAAAGGATATGTGAATTATAGTTATCTAACATTCACCACCTTCTGATTCCTTTAGGGAGGGATCCAGCAGCACTGGCTGTACCAAAAATTATGTATTACTTACACTATTAAACAATGCATTGACTAATGTATTCTATTTTGGATCTTGATATGCTTACTTCAGAATGAAGACATAAACATCAAGCGTGACTGTGTTCTGAGGAGCCTTAGCGTCTACCTCAATGAAGACATGGAGAAGCTCGTCAAAGAATACGTGGTAAGTGTACATTAGCCTACTCTCCTTTGTGCCAGGTGTGATGAAATTTCCTTCAGGCGTTCCTGGGATTGCGTTCATGAGTGGGATGGACATGAGGTCACAGTGACCTTTCACTACCAAATTTTAAGTCCAAGTGGCCGTTTGACCCAAATAAGAAATTCCTTCAAGACAAGTGCAAGTGTTGTCCCTTGTAGGAAGTAAACCCCCCTGGGCCTGAGGAGCCTGGGATAAGGAGGGTCTGCCGGGTAGTGGCACCTAAATGCCTCACCTATGATGAAAAGTCTTCCATGAACAGTAAGGTGAGGAGGCAAAAAACACTAACTGTAGTTCACATCAAAGCAGTAGGTATTACGGAATTTACATTTGTTTTTAATATTTGTTTAGATACTGGGACACCAGGAGGTCTCCTCTGATGAAAAGAGTGATGTGGAGCATACATCTGTAAGCTTTACAACCTTGCATAGTTTGTCATGGCCATTTAAACCTTTCCAGCCTGAGCCAAAATTCTGAAAATGACATTTGAGAATTTTGTAGAAACCTGTCTGTCAAAGCATAGGCATTGGAAAATATAGTGTACATGTCAATTAAGTTTCAAGTTATGAATCTTGTTTTGGCTTTTACTAGAATGTATATGGAGGACTGTCTGCCTATGAACTGAAGCACATGGAGAACATTAGACAGAAAGACGACTTCCTGTTTTCCCTAAAGTTATTGCAAGTAGGTAGACATAAAGCATTGGATTCTTTTTTCCACAAATCCAGGGAAATCTGGTTTGTGCAATTCAGGGTAAATAGTTTAGCCTTAATCCTCAAAGTATTAACAAAGACGATGCCATCCACCTCTTAGTCCTCCATGGTGCCTCTGTGTCTTAAGCATTACTGTTCATAAATAGATACAATGGGGGGTAATTATTGCTTTTCTGTCGTTAGGCAGCTGAGGATCTGAAACAGTCAGTACGACCCAAGCTATCTCAGCGGGGTCTCATGAAGTAGGTATGTTTGTAGAAGCTTAAATGCAGTTTGAATGGGAGATAAATATTTGGCTCATTGGTATGTAAAAAGTACATTGATATGGTAAAAGTACACAATTGTACATGATTATATTGATTATGATAAAATGTACATGATAAATTGATCTATTGAATAAAAGATGTGCAGTTTTAATAAGTTAATTAATTAACAGTCATGGGGAACAACAATGTTGGGTCCCACATTAGTGTGCAAAAAGTTTTATAGATAAATATATACTGAAAAGACACTGTCATTTTAGCAGGTCAAAGGCTGCTGTGAAAGATGTGCTGCCTCCTCGCAAGTCCTCGCGTCTCCATGGAGAGACCCTCACGCTTCCCCCTGAACTCCAAGGAGTGGGGAACTATGAACATGTAATCAAGGCCGGATTAACCATTAGGGCAACTGGGCACTTGCCCAGGGGCACATGACATCTAAGGGGCCCTGGACAATGTCAACTAAAATTGTAAATGACTACTAGCAATGTTTTATTTTGGTGACCCTGTTTCCTACTTTTACACACGTGATTTATCGCACGCGCTCATGCTCGCGCGCACACACTTGTTCAATAGAGGACGCGAGAAGTCACGTTGCAGGACGGTGCATGTTTGGAGCCAGAGATTTGAAGTTAAGCTAATGGCGGCGGCCTTCCCGGGATTACTACCTTATAGCACTCTTTAATATGCGGAGCGAGGCATGTTGTTCATTGTAATTGTATTTCATGTGAATTCATTGCCTGTAATAACTGTTGTCTGTCATACTGTTATCCATGTATGCTAAAGTGCATTATTTGTATCTGGCTAAATTGCCTTTGTTATTTCCCTCTTTAGTTTTCACGGTGTCGGTGTTGGTGCTATGCACACTCGTCTAAAATAAAGTACACCCGTCTGGAAACACTCCCAAGCCTGTTCATTCCAAGTTGAAGGGATGCTACAGTGAAAACTCGACCACGATGTGGAGTGAAAATTCAACTCGACGTTAGAAGGATTGCCGTCCGCCATTCTGTGTACAAGACTGTCACCTGCTGTTCAAACGCCCACACTCCAGGCACCCAGGCAAGATCGGTCTGTTATGTTTGCTGATTGCTGCATAAAATCACAGGGACTCTTTGATTACGAACAGTGAAGTTTATGTAAGGTGACTTTACAACAACAACAAAAAACTATTGAACAAATTGAACCTGTTAAATGTAAATTCATTCATGGGTGAATCTGTATGATAGCATTCCTTGCTAAGCTGTTTGTGTGTTAGCCTACATTTTTTGTTGATGATAATCGCCCCAGTGTTTGATATTAAGTACTTGAGCTATTAGTCTATATTTCAGTAATCGAACTTAGTAGTCCAACATAACCAAACAGCAACACAACTTCAACAAAATGTCACTTAATGGAGAAGAAGTAGCTAGCGCACATGATCCACTGATGAAAACGGATAACCCACAGCCAGTCAGGTCCAGTTCACGTGAAAGAACATTTACAGAAAAGGGTTTAGACATGCACAAACAGGAAGCCATAAAACACAAGAAAGAATTCATGAAAGCTTATGGCCACTGGAAAGAAGTTGCAGGAGAGATTAGGACCGCACTAAAATCATTCTGTTCTCAAGATGAACTAAATAACATCAGAGAAAAAATCCAAAGTCGACACAGTGCAGTAAGTGAATGTTATGAGCCCATTCAACGCAACCATGATGCCACCCCAGACATTGTACCGAAAATGGATGCTTGTATAGCACTCACTGCAGAGATCAGCGAAATAATAGAGAAGCGGCTTGAAACTGTAGATGAGGTCTTCAATCCAGAACTTGAGAAACTGCGAGTGAGGATGGCACTTAAGAAGGATGAGTATGGATCTATCTTCGGACACACAAAGACAGATACTGTACTCTCTCTAGCAGAGAGTTCCATCCGCTCGCAGGGCTCAAGCAAACATCTGGATGCGGGAGCAGAACTCGCAGCGCAACAAGAAAGGGCTAAAGCAGTATATCAAATACAAGCCCAAGAAGAAGTTCTTAGCAAGTTAGAAGAAGAGAAGCAGCTAGTTCTTAAAAGGATAGAGGCAAATATGCGTCAGGAAAAGAAAAGACTACAGCAAATTCAAGCAGAGTCAGACGTAAGAATAGCAGAGGCGAGAGTAAACGCATACGAGAGCTTTGAACATGACTTTAGAGATTGTCTAAAAGAGACTGATCCCACAGTTGAATCCAAAAGCCAGCTTAATCCAATGGCCAACGCATACCAGCTCCCACGAGCGCACGCCAAAGCGCTTGCATCTCATGAAAAGGATAGCCTTACCCAAGCACTCATTAACTCACTCAGTATGAATCGCCTGCCTGCTCCCGAGCCACCAAAGTTCTCTGGCGAAGCCCTAAAGTATGTAGACTGGAAGATGTCCTTCATGGCCCTCATAGACCACCAGCCTCTCCCGCTCATGAAAAAATGTTTTACTTAAAAAACTATCTGAGTGGAGAAGCACGTAAAGCTGTAGAGGGATTCTTCTATAGAAACTCAGGAGAAGCATATCATGGGGCCTTAAAGGTCCTGGAAGAAAGGTACGGAAACCACTTCATTGTGCAAAGGGCTTTTAGAGACAAGCTCATGAAGTGGCCCAAGGTTGGTACCAGTGATCCTGCTGCACTTCGAGAGTTTGCTGACTTCCTGCAAGGATGCGTTGAAGCGATGCCTCATGTGAAAGGATTGGCCATCTTGGACGACTGTGAAGAGAACCACAAGCTGCTGAGGAAATTACCTGACTGGATCACACGAAGATGGAGCAGAGTCGTCACGGAAAGGTTGGACGAATCCAGGGATTACCCAAGCTTTTCCTGTTTCACAAGGTTCATCCAGAAGGAGGCTCGGATAGCCTGTAACCCTGTCGCCTCTCCACTTCTGATCAAGGCCACAGATGACAGGCAGCCCAAGAGAACTAGAGCACTTCACACAAATACTAAAAGAAACAATCCCACAGAAAATGTTGAGAAGGTGTTCAGCACCAAGTCAAAGCCACCTTGTCCTATCTGCAAAGATGAGATGCACGGCGTCGTAAAGTGCCCCACATTTGCAGCAAAATCTCTGGAAGATAAGAAAGTCTTCATACGGGAAAACAATTTGTGCTACGGATGTTTGAGAAAGGGACATAACAGTAAGGATTGCAAAACGCGACACACTTGTGTCATATGCGGCAGACGTCACCCCACCTGTCTACATGAAGAGAGAGAGAACCGATCTGTGGAAGCAAAGGAGAAACAGTCCACCTCCACAGACAAAGACACTAGTCAGGAGGAGATCAAAGTGACGTCCCATGCAGTGACGCAGCGCGTCTTTGCCACATCAAGCATCGTCCCTGTTTTCATGTCCTCTGCAAATGAACCACAGAAAGAAGTCATAACGTATGCTCTTCTAGACACGCAGAGTGATTCGACATTCGTCTTGGAAGACATACTCAAGAGCTGAACGTGGAGACTAAACCAGTACAGCTTAAACTGAGCACCATGACAGCTGTTGACACACCCATAGCAAGCAAAAGTGTCTGCGGTCTACAAGTTCGAGGACTACAGTCTGGAAAACAGATTCAGCTGCGCCAAGCCTACACTCGTGGTTTCATCCCGGTCGACAAGTCCTACATTCCGACTTCAGAAACAGCGCTGCTCTGGCCTCATCTAAAGCATCTAGCAAACAAACTTCCACTGCTGAAGGACTGTGAGGTGGGACTGTTAATTGGAAACGATTGCCCGTTGGCGTTAGCCCCCCAGGAAGTCGTCATAGGAGGCGAAAATGATCCATTCGCCCAGAGAACGGAACTGGGCTGGAGCATCGTAGGCTCATCCAATCCACATTTGGATCGCCAGGGAAACCAGAGGTTCGTCCATCGAGTGACAGCGAAGGAAATACCAGCGCCATCAACCAATGACGTGCTGAAGGTCTTGGAATCAGACTTCAATGAAAGGAAGTATGCAGATAAAGACAAGTATGTGTCACAAGACGACGTTCGCTTCATTCAGCTCCTGAGTGACAGCATAACTCAAAGGAAGGATGGACACTATGAAATGCCCCTTCCTTTCAAGAGCACAGAGCCACCTCTGCTACCAGACAACAAGAAGCTGGCAACAGTCCGACTGCAGCACCTAAAGAAAAGATTGAAAAATAACGAGCGGTATAAAGAACAGTACAAGGCCTTCATGAAGGACATGATAAAGAAAGGCGATGCAGAGCCAGCCTCTCCTGCGACAGAACAGCAGACTACGTGGTATATACCACACCATGGGGTGTTCCACCCCAAGAAGCCAGAGAAGCTAAGGGTCGTCTTTGACTGTTCAGCGAAGTTCCGTGGTGTCTCACTAAATGATATATTGCTAACAGGTCCTGACCTGATCAACTCTCTCCTTGGAGTGCTCTGTCGTTTCAGGAAAGAGGCTGTAGCCATCATATGCGACATCGAGAAAATTTTCCATCAGTTTTACGTTTCTCCTGAATTACGGAACTACTTACGGTTTCTCTGGTGGGAGGATGGAGACCTCGAAGCAGAGCCTCAAGAGTATCAAATGGCTGTCCACCTATTCGGCGCCGCTTCGTCACCCGGATGTGCCAACTTTGGCCTGAAGTACCTGGCATGTCAACACAAGGAAGAGTATCCATCAGCATCAGCCTTCGTTGAAAAGAACTTCTACGTCGATGATGGGCTTATCAGCGTCCCCTCCGTAGAAGAAGCAAAGAAGTTAATTGCTGAAGCACAAGAGTTGTGCAAGAGAGGAGGTTTGCGCCTACACAAGTTCAACTCAAACGAAAGATCAGTTCTGGACTCTGTGGACCCAACTGAGAGAGCAGTCACATCTGAACCCCTAAATCTGGACCTAAATGCAGCTCCAACAGAACGTGCTCTTGGTATCCAGTGGTCCCTTGAACATGACACCTTCAGCTTTAATGTAAACCCACAACCCAGGCCATCCACACGTCGTGGAATCCTATCCGTCATTGCTTCTTTGTACGATCCAGTCGGATTCGTGGCTCCGTTTATCTTAACTGGAAAGTGCATCCTCCAGGAGCTGTGTCGTCGAGGCATTAGCTGGGATGACCCACTTCCCGAAGACTTAAGTCTGCGGTGGGAGAGATGGAAGGGCGACCTACAAAGGCTTAAGGAAGTCTCAATACCGAGATGCTACCAACCACAAGGCTTCTGCAAAACTGTCACAAGGGAACTACACCACTTCTCCGATGCCAGCAATATAGGATATGGCTCATGTTCCTATCTGAGAAGCAAAAATGAAAATGGTGAAGTTCACTGCAGCCTCGTGATGGCAAAGGCTAGAGTTGCTCCTACAAAACTCACAAGCATTCCAAGATTGGAACTTTTAGCAGCAGTGGTCGCTGCAAGATTAAGTGTCATGCTGAGAAACGAGCTTGAGATGCCGATCCATGCAGAATTTTTCTGGACTGACTCCCAAGTTGTCCTGGCCTATATCTGTAATGAAGCAAGAAGGTTCCACGTCTTCGTTGCCAATCGTGTGCAAATGATCAGAGAACACACCAGCCCCAGCCAATGGCACTACATAGACACAACAGAAAACCCTGCTGACCATGCGTCGAGAGGTCTAAACGCAGTAGACATCTCCTCAACAAACTGGCTATCAGGACCCAAGTTCCTGTGGGAACAAGAAATACATCCAGACTCTTGCCTCACTCCTGAGTTGCTTGTCGGTGATCCTGAGGTCAGATCAATGCAGGTGTTCACAACTAAAGTTGAACCTTCCAAGTCAGACTTTCTTACCCGTCTAAATCGATTCTCCTCCTGGTCAAGACTACTAGCAATGTTTTATTTTGGTGACCCTGTTTCCTACTTTTATTTTATGTGACTTTTATTTTGGCATCGTGTTGTCTGCAAACGTGATTTATCGCGCGCGCTCATGCTCGCGCGCACACACTTGTTCAATAGAGGACGCGAGAAGTCACGTTGCAGGACGGTGCATGTTTGGAGCCAGAGATTTGAAGTTAAGCTAATGGCGGCGGCCTTCCCGGGATTACTACCTTATAGCACCCTTTAATATGCGGAGCGAGGCATGTTGTTCATTGTAATTGTATTTCATGTGAATTCATTGCCTGTAATAACTGTTGTCTGTCATACTCTTATCCATGTATGCTAAAGTGCATTATTTGTATCTGGCTAAATTGCCTTTGTTATTTCCCTCTTTAGTTTTCACGGTGTCGGTGTTGGTGCTATGCACACTCGTCTAAAATAAAGTACACCCGTCTGGAAACACTCCCAAGCCTATTTATTCCAAGTTGAAGGGATGCTACAAAAATGTTGTATCACGCTATGAACGCAGTCCTAACTTTCCTTAATGCGAGTACTTTATTGCAACTCGTTCGATCAACATATTATGTTATATCACGTCAAAAACAGTGTTTGTGTAGTCTAGTAGCCAGTGCCGCAGCTCCCATAATGCACACTACGCGCTGTGCGTAGGGCACCAATTCCTGAGGGGGCACCAAAAATTTGCCAACTGAAAAATCATCATAGTTATAATACTTATAATGCCGATATTATTTTAGTATAGAAATATTAGGCACGTATATTGCAAAACAGGCAGAACAAGAGATATAGCCTATTTAAATGCTCAAAAAAAGTTACGATGGTGCCCCCCCCCCCCCCCCCCCCAAAAAAAAAAAACTAATACACACTCAACTTCCCAAGCTCGCCGTGCCCTTCCTTATCTCAGTGGCCTGACGAACTTTGACAGTAGAATAGGTAAACTTTTCTAAAATGGGCTTAAAAAGATAACAGGAGTCAGGGGAAGAAAAAAAGAAAGAAAGAGACGATTTTTCCAATTGAAAAACGGCTTGTTTTACATAAAGCTCAAAAAACGATTTTGCCCTCAAATAAAGGCCCCAAAAATTCGCTTGCACGCTTCGCACGCTCGCATTCATTTTAGAAATCCGTAACTAGCATCACATCAAACACAGGAGGGGGGGGGGGGGCCTTGAGCCTTGTTGCCCAGGGCACAGAAAATTGTTAATTCGGCCCTGCATGTAATTGCACTGCCTGGCTTAAGTTTGATGCCCAATTTTTTTTAAATCTCACTAAACTTAGTTATTGGCAGCCTGAGCTCTGGTCTGAGGTAGGAGTTAGCCTTCTACCTTCAGTTGTCAATTTTCTACTTCCAGTTGTGCAGAGATGGTAACTTTTTTTTTTTTTTTCAGGCTTTTGGAGTTGGTCAAAGGATAAAGTTTGAAGTCACTATGACGATGTCCATTCCATTCTTGTGAATGTAATATCTCTGGAACACCTTATGGGAATGTTTTCAAATGAACGCTCACCTGAAAAATTAGCGGATTAGATTTGAGGTCAAAGGTCAAGGTGACTGACAGCTCTTTTCCGTTTGTCCTGCAGGACATCGATTCCAGTGAGGCAGAGTTGGCGCAGATGACCATGGCCATCTACACTGTTCAGAGTGCCAGTCCAGGAAATGGGTGTGTTGCTGGCGTGGTTCTTGAAGGCGTGACAGTCATTCCTAACCTCCCAAGTGTCACCATGGGATGTGTCATGCTTTTTGGACTTATCTACAGCCTTAACTTGAGCTACCCCAAGGACCTGAAGTCCACATTTGAATTTTATCAGAAGATCATTATGGAACTGGACCCAACGAAGTTGTCACCAAAAGTCCAAGGACTTAAAGTTAAGTTGCTTAAGTGATAAAAACCGCTCATAACAAAATACAATACAAATACTTTTTTTTCTCTTTTGTGGCAGATTTATTTTTGTTGGTTTAAACAGCACACCAGTTGCTAAATAAATGAGAAATTTTTCACCCATGTCCCTTAAGGGGCTCCGTAGACTAAATAACTGGGAAGTGAAATACTTTACGATATCTGTTTTTTATATTATGTTTTCATTAGTGTACACTGCATGACCATTGAGGATTTATTGACATATCAATATAATTTTGGAAAATTGTTTAATTAGAACTATTTGTAGCAGTCAAAGAAAGGTTTTTGAAAAATAAATTAGAAATCTTCCCACCTCCTAATTTTTTTCACCCATGTCCCTAAAGGGCTCCGTAGACTAAATAACTGGAAAGTTAAATACTTTACGATATTTATTTTTGATATGTTTTCATTTGTGTACAATGCATGACCAGAGAGGATTTATCAACATATCTATATTATTTTGGAAAATTGTTTAATTAGAACTATTTGTAGCAGTCAAATGTTTTTTGAAAAGTAAATGAGAAATCTTCCCGCCTACATTTTTTTTCACCCATGTCCCTTAAAGGGCTCCGTAGTGGGAAGTGAAATACTTAACGATATTTGTTTTTTATATGCTTTCATTTGTGGACACTATGTCCAGACAGGATTTATCGACAATGTCAATATCATTTTGGAAAATTGTGTAATTCGAACTAAAGATGCAAATATCTGGTAATCTGTTACTCATTGATGGCAATACATTTATAAATTCAACAAATGTCTGATTTATTTTTCTATAGTTATTGTGGATGGATGGAAACATTTAAACATATGTTTAAAATCCTTTGGGTATTAATAAAAAGTACATACATATGATCTATTTTGAATAAATATAATTTATTAGGTTAACCTGCCTATAATGCATTTCAAACAAATAGTCTTTATTAACATGAACCTGCTTTTATGCATTTAAAACTAATACGTTTTATTATATTGACACATACAAATCATATTAAGTTTATATGTTTAGTTTAATTCTAATTATGTAATGTAAATGAATGGAAATTCTATATGCAATTAAATTACAGAAATCAAAAAAGAAATTAGTCTTAAATATTTCTGTGAGTGTACTTGAAGGTATATGGGCAAACATTTGAAGTCAAAATAGTACAATCTAGAGTTTTGATAAAGGTATTGGATGCAATTCGGTAAAAAATGAGAAAGAGAAAATAACTAAAATATATATATATTTTTTTAAACTTTTTATTTATGTTTTTCACAGAACAAGACAAAAGGAACATTACCTGAGACGAATGATAAAATAACAAGAGTAATACAGAGAAAAATAATAATAATAATAAAAACAAATATTCTGTATATGTATATTGCTGTACCTAACATGGATGTTCACATCTCCACAAACATGATACAATAATATACAGCCATATAATGACATGAAATATATAATGTATATGATTTTTTTTTTTTTATAATAATAAAAAATATACATTTACAGATTGAAATATTCTTTAACCATGTGCCATCTCTGATTAAAAAGGTCAGTTTTCAATTGTAGTGATGCCGTCATTTTTTCCATCATATAAACCTGTTTTAGTCTCTGTTTCCATTCAGTTACAGTTGGCGATTTCACAGACTTCCAATTAGCCGTAATGATTTTTTTGGCAATTAGTAGTAATACACGTAAAATATATCTTTGGTCAGCATTGAAAACATCAACTGATATGAGACCCAGTAAGAAAAAACGTACATCTGGGGGGACTTCTCTTTTTATGATTTTCTCCATCTCTTCTTTAATATTTTTCCAATACGCAAGGACTACTGGACAGTCCCAAAATATATGTGTATGGTCACCTATTTTACCACATTGTCTCCAGCATAAAGCTGCAGAGGGGTCTTTTACAAAGTTTGAAGTAACCAGGGGTCTCATTTATAAAGCTTGCGTACGCACAAAACGGGGCTGAAAATGTGCGTACGCCACTTTCCACGCAAAGGTTGTGATTTATAAAAAACAAACTTGACGGGAGAATGTGCGGTCCTCCACGTAAACTCTGACCCTCCCGTAGGCATACGCACATTTTGGAAACAGTTGGAATTGGCGACGCAGATGACCATACTGTAGTCAGACTGCAGAAAGTGAATGTGGGAAGAACATTACTCGTAATATTAATATTTTGTTTTCCCCACACACGTTTTTTTCACTCGATTTCATCATTATCATGAAGATTAAATCCAGCAGAGTTATTTGCGCTTGTACTGAGTGATAATTGTTCCATAAACACCTTGTACAATCCAACTCAAATTTTAAATAAAAATTCAGCGCTGTATGTCTCACTATCAGATTGTCCACTACGGGATGTAGGAGGGGGAGATGCCTGAGCCCGACTGCATGGAATACAGGATAACATCACATATCCTACCTTTAGATAACTGCAGAACACATTGTATAACTAAATATATTTCTTTAATACTGTGCATATGTCAAAAACTGTAAATACAGTCGCTAAGCTCCCGCGCAATCGCTACACTCTACGTCCTCGTTATCAGTCCAGACTTCAATAGACTACTGTTCAATAACAAAACGCTTTTGTTTTCAAAATTGTATCTCGACTCGCGGTATCACTGGCACAGTTGACGCCACTCGCACTGTTTTTTTTATTGGTGATCCACCGGCCACCAAATAATGTGGTTTTCGAGCCTCCGCCAATAGGCTAACAGTGTCTGAGAAGTTGTCATGTGCCATGATTCACCGTGAAGAAGAATCGCATGCCAGGGTCATTCATGAGGTGCTTTGCATTTGACCATTTATGGTCCGAAATGGGCGTGTTTAGGGCGGGGTAAAATGCAGATTCACGTACGCACACTTGTGGGTAGTCTGTAATTTATAAAGGGAACATTGCTTACAGGTGTGCGTACGCACGGTTTTACAAATCAGATTTTTTTTTTGCGTACGCTATTTTAGGCTTTTGGGCGCACGTACACTTTTAGTAAGAATCCTACGCACAGTTTTATAAATGAGACCCCAGAGGAGTATGAAAATAACGTATTTTAATTTTCCAGTCGAATTCCTTCCACTGTTGACTGTTAATTCCCTTATGGCACCTATAACAGAGTTTATCCCATAACTCATCCTCTATTACTGTATTAGCTTCTAATTCACACTTTTCCTTAATATTGTAAGTGTTTCCAGCCATGTCTGTTAACAATCTTTTATAAAGATGAGAAACATGTTTACCAACAGGGAGGCGCTTTTCTGAAATTGTGATAAAATATTGTTCTATACCATTTGGGATTTTACCAATTCTTTCTTTTTCCTTATGATTTGTAATGTAATGCCTAATTTGCAAATATCTATAAAAATCGCTTGAGGGAAGATCGAATTGTTCCTGAAGTTGTGTGAAGGACTTTAAGTGTGTTTCTTCAAAGAGCTGATTAAAAATAAAGATGCCCTTAGCTGCCCATCTCCTAAAGCCATGGTCCCACATTGAAGGTGGAAAGTCTACATTACTTACTATGGGCATAGCTCGAGAAATTGTTCCAACATCCTTAAGCATTTTCTTTACTTGTGCCCATACCTTTATTGTATGTTTTATCCATTCATTTTCAATTTTCAGTTTATTGACATGTTTTAGATCCATAAAGGGTAGGACAGGCAATTGTGCACCCTTAACTTCTCCTTGCTCTATTTGAGTCCACTTTGCTTCCTCATCTCCACTGATCCAAGTCACAATTGCCGCTAGTTGAGCTGCCCAGTAATAACATTTTATATTTGGCAAAGCCAAACCTCCTTTATTTTTAGCCAGATTAAGTGTTTTAAGTTTAATTCTGGGTCTTTTGTGTTGCCATATAAATTGAGAAATTAGTTTGTTTAACATATTAAAAGTGGAAATTGGGACTCTTATGGGCAACGACTGGAATAAAAATAGGAGACGTGGGAGCAGGTTCATCCGTACAGTCTCAACTCTTCCAAACAAAGATAAAGAAAGAACTTCCCAACGAACTAGATCACTCTTTATTTGATTAATTAACTTAGTATAGTTTGCCTCAAAAAGTCTTGTAGTTTCAGGTGTGATAATAATCCCCAAGTACCTAAATCCTTGTTTAGACCAGTGAAATGACACCATCTCGTTTAGTTGTTTAGGCCATATTCCCGATATCATCATTGCCTCCGACTTACCCTGATTAATTTTGTATCCAGAAATGTCTCCATAATCTTTTAGGCATTGCATTAGTTTAGGTATTGAGGTAAGGGGATGTTTTATAAAGAGCAGGATATCGTCAGCAAAAAGGGAAATTTTATGAACTCTCCCCCCGCCATCCTCAACCCCTTCAATCTGGATATCCCGTTTTACAGCCTCCGCTAGAGGCTCGATACTGAGAGCAAAGAGAATGGGTGAGAGAGAATCACCCTGTCTTACGCCTCTCTCTATATCAAAAAAGTCAGAGCAATGTCCGTTAACTCTAATTTTTGATTTGGGATTCTTGTACAACAGTCGAAACCAAAAGGTACATTTTTCACTGAAGCCCATCTCAATTAATGTTCATTCTAAAAACTGCCAATCTACCCGATCAAGCCTTAACCCTGAAAGCTTTATATATCTGCAGTTGTCACTGTTTTCTAACTTTTTTCTGACGGAGCCTCATTTCTAACCTGTTGTTCCAACCATGACGTCACTGGAAGCCCTAAAATATACTTTTATTTGGAGTTTGATTGTCATTTTGATTTTAAGTTTTATTTGGATGTTTTATCAAGAGCCTGGCATACTGTTTGTGATAAAGTTAGGCTGTGATACGGTTGTATGCATAAAGAGGGTTATTATAACCTTTGTTCTGAAATAATTTGGGAAGACTCATTAAGTCTGATAAATTGAGGTTATGATGGTTTGTGCTAATTAGCTTGTTTTGGACTGCAGCCAAAGCAAGTTATGAAGTTCTACCTATCTGACCTTTATGGAAAATGTAGTTGGGAATGTAGCACAGTCAACAGACAAAGCACGGTACCATCACATCTTCTCCTACCCCCGACAAGGAAAGGGTCTTCCCCTTTTGTCCTTATCTCCCAGAGAAGAAGCTTCAAAGCTTCTGGCCCAGCATGGGGTCAGAAACAGAGGCCACATGGCCTCAGTATCAGACAAAAGATTTATAAGGAAGAACCTTCTTATGTGGATTTACAAACATATTCTCAAGGACTACATGGCTCATGGACACTATTTCAATGACCGTAGTTGATGTGTTATAATGTGTGCTTTTCTCATTTACTTAGAACGTTGTTTAATTGAGGTTTGATTATAACTTCCCTTCAGGTATAGTTAAGTCAGCCAATCTTGATATCAAAATGATTGTACCATACTAACAAAACCATTTATGAATGTTGTATTGTTATATTCTGAAGTTTAAGCATTCCATGGACAGTTGACATAACGGAACTCAAAAGCCACAGCCACTTCACACCTAGGCAGATCTCAGGACGCCCAGGTGGGGAGAAACTGACCAATGAAAGAGGTCACCTTCACGGGGACCCCCCCCTTGTTCTTTGGAATATAAAACCCCCAAACGTACAATCACCCCCGCTTGTTCATAGGATTAAACTGAGGTGAACGCGTCACTCTCTAACCTATCTCTAACACTACTTAAGATTAGACTGATTATTACGAAGGCTATTATTCAATATTATTAAGCAAGGTTTCCTCTATCCCTTAAAACAAATAAGAGGTGGTGCCCCCCCAAGAACGAGACTTTATGATAAATTAAGTATTTCTATCTTTAAACGAGCAACCCCCGCTACAGGAAATATGTTTGGTTAATGGCTACATTAAGAACATTCATTTAAGAAGCATACAGATTAAATTCTGGTTTGGGATAATGACAATGGGTTTTATCATATCTTTGACAAAAAGAGGTGTGATTTGGTAAAATAGAGGAATCTGAAACAATATAGGTCTTAAACGTAATTGTTTTAAAAGAATGAAAAGGTTTTTTTTTTTGTGAAAGAAATTAGACTAAAGGCCGATATATGCTTCTGCGTTTTTTGAAAAACGGACACAGGAACGCCCTCCCCTATGGGGAACGCCCTTTCCGAGCTCTCCGAGAGCCCCGTAGAGCTCGACGTGCACCTCCTGAATACTGATTGGTCAGTATTAAGAACCGCTTGCGTCAGGGGCGGGGTTGCCGTGATAAACAGGACGAACAGAATTCTTTGACCGCCATTGCTGTAAGTTTTTACAATTCATATTTCAGCTAAACAGTACATGTAAATCAGCATCTGAATTAAAATGTGACGAGAAATGGGCAGTGCAGTTGCTGAAAATGTGCGTATTTTATTGATGAAACGGCTAATTTGTAAATTTGCTCCGACTTCTCGATAACCTAGGTAAATAAACACTCCACAACGACTTACAAAAAACCATTGCGCCACCTACTCTTAAGGCGGTGAATTGTCTTCAGCACCCACAGCCTACGGAGAACCATAAACGCAGTCTATCCGTCCGTATCCGTGCGTATCCGCAGTATACGCACGGATGCGGACGGTATCGGAGACGCAGAAGCATATTTCGGCCTTAACAGTTGATTTTGTTTAAAAGGGAACAAAGAAACAGATTTCTAGACATAAGTAATAGGAGTTGAATATCAAATGATGAGGTATTGTCTTGTTATATATGTTTGCTCAGCAATGGATAAATAGGGCAATGATCACCTGGAAAGATAAGAATTCTGAAGAACTTGTGTTGGCTCTACTAGAAGTAGTCAAAATTCCTGAAGAGGCGGATAAAACGTTAACCAATTTTATTTTAAAAATGCTAACTAGAAAAGAGTTCAAGTTAAATTTTATTTATTTAAATTTTATTTATTTAAATTTTATTTATTTATTTAAAGAGATATCTTCTGCTAAATTCTGTTCCAGGTGAAGCAGTAAACCAAAGAGTGGATGAGTCAAACCAGGAGATTGGGTAGTGATTAAAGTTATCAAAAGAAAGAACTGGTCCAGCCCAAGGTGGGAAGGACCGTATCAGGTACTACTCACCACACCCACTGCAGTCAAAATAGCAGAGAGGACGTCTTGGATACATTTGTCACATTGTAAGAAAGTAAGGGATATTGATACAGGGACAGATTAGTTACTCACCACAGTCTTGAGGCACAAGTCTGACTACAAAGGGGAGTCGTTCTATTATAGAAGGGCCCGTCTCAAACTCAGTGAAGAAATCAACAGCCAACAGAGACATAGGGTGTAGACTAAATAGGTTAAAACGATAGGAGACAGTAAGCAGGGAAAGGTAGAAAAGATGGATGACCTATTTCCTTGTCCGTAGTA
The DNA here is from genome assembly GCA_023658055.1 of Thaleichthys pacificus. Classification (NCBI taxonomy): domain Eukaryota; kingdom Metazoa; phylum Chordata; class Actinopteri; order Osmeriformes; family Osmeridae; genus Thaleichthys; species Thaleichthys pacificus. The sequence goes on from CM042865.1 coordinate 6,106,661, forward strand.
TTGTGACATCCGTGGTACCATATGTAGCTTACTGTTGCTAATATTCATAATAGTCTTCCCTATACTATGGTTTGAAAAAGGAATTGCTCCTGCATGATGAATAAGGGAATGATCTACAAGGGAAGATATTGAGTATAAAGAATTGGTTTGCTCTACTAGAAGTTCATACTGATAACATTGATTTTATTTTTCTGGGAATGCTAAAAGCAGATGTGGCAGCAAAAGAGGCACCCATACAAGATGTCTTAACATTAGGAAGTGTGGATGAGACTGTCTTGAGAGAAGTGTCACCAAAATGATGGGTTATGTAAATTCATAGGAGAAACTTATGTTACTATAGAATCTATTTTGTTATGTGCTGATTTGAGCCATGGGATGAATCATGTCTCAAACAGGAGGGATGGAGATAACGAAAGTGTTTATGGCATATGGATTTACAAACTATTCAAGAAAAACTTTAAGAAAAAAACTTTTTTTAGCATACCCCGATTTGAGAGAGAACATAATATGCATGAACTTTATTGAGCTAAAGAAATGTAAAGATTCAGGAATGGGCCAATGACAAGTCAGTTGCTTTCAACTGACCTTTGTGAGAATGTAATTTTAATTACTTGTAATCTATTTCTTCTGAAATTCGCAGACAGGAGAGAGATGCTGTCTCAATCTAGTGAGAGGTGCTGACCTAAGGAGACTGGATTGTGGTGACGGATTTGACACGTTAAGTCCTGGAAAATGACCCGAGGTGAACGGGGTCATTCCTAGCTAGTTTCAGAGGTGATAATCGAGGAGATAGCATGGTACACGTGAGTCATTGCAAAGCGTGCACTTTGTTTTATGGTGTCAAATCAAGGAAAACTCTGCGCTGTGCCTATAGTACAGTGCGTTGAGGTTGCCGTTTTAATCAACTAGACTACATTGCCTATGAGAAGATTACACAATCACCATGCGCACACACAATCATGGCATCCGTTTCAGCAAATTGGACTTTGTGATAACAATGGGCATTGTCTTGGGAATGATGTTTCGTTTTGTATGTTGAAAAACGTATGAACAATTCTAAATGGTGCTATGACTATGGAAGTAAAGATTTAACTTTTTCATTGGTAACAATGCAAATGTTATAGATTCAGAAGTGAAGGTTTAATCTTGAGATAAATTAGAAACTTTTCTGTGGAATAAAATTTGGGTACAAACACTCCTGTCATGATACGTTCTACCAGTTATGTAAAGATGTTCCAGTTGATTTGTTATGTTCCAGGGCAGAAGTTCGAATGTTTTGAGAACAGTTATAGACTGTCGGAAGAGGAGATAACAATACTGTTACATTTATGTGACTTGATGAAGTATTATTTGGGAGTTGCATTAAAGCTTAATGTTTTGTTTTTGAGAAACATGGTTGCACTACAGAAAGTTGATATTAATTTGAAAAGAAACAGAAATTGAGAACATGTAATGAGATTTCAGGATTTGTGCCAAAGTGATGTGTCTTATCATGCAGAGGTTGTAAAAGAGTTAGCAGCAGGCTGGAGAGAAATGTCTGCTGACCTAAAAGTCTTGATTGCTCTGTAGGAGATCACCTTCGGGGGAGGGTGAGCTTCTTTTGATAAGTTTGCAGGGGAGTACATCTGGAGGTAAAATCTGGGGTGACTTAAGGGTTAAACAGGTTTTTGTTTGGTTAACTGAGGTTTATGACTCCCTGGCCTGGAGAGAACTGCTTATCACCTAACCTGGAGAGGAAGAGCACAATCAGGGCCTGTCTTAGAAAAACCTGACTGACAGTCTACTGAATGTTTGATGGTTTTAGAGATGACCATGTTGACAACAAGTAGGCATGTTCTTATATCCTGATAATTTCTGTATTGATTTCTTTGTTGCAATCTTTGTTTCTATTTGATTTTGGTGGTGAACGAGATCTGAGATGAAGTCCAGGTCTGCCGGTGAATGCAACAGACATCAAATGATCACTGTTGAGTGATGACGGGTTTTTATCCCAAACCATGGATTTCCCCGTCATGCCCAAGCATTCACACTACTAGACTATAATGCTGTATAGTCTTATTGAATATTACCCAAAAAAAGATTTGTATGAATTATTTAGATTTTATGTATTTTTTATTTTATTGACTGTGTGTAGGCGTGGTTTTGGAATAACACATTTTATTCAGGATAAACAGGAGGGATATGTTGGAAAAATTGAATATGTAACACATTTATCCTGTATAAGAATGATTCTGTGTTCAGCATTCCTTGTGTGTAGAGAGAGGCCTACACCCAAATCTGAACTTTGGGTAACACGAGGCATATGTAAACAAGGTGACCTGGGCTGACCACTCTCTCTTACTGGAGAGGCCATAAAAGATGTCTGGCCTTATCTGTGTTGGGTGAATCATATGGTCAAGCTTACAGGGGTCAAAGAGCGCACACACGCACACACTCAAACACGCACGCACACACGCACGCCAGGTCTATGCAAGGGAGCCAATGAAGAAGAGCCATGGGACATTTGCATGCCTTTGTTTTAACCAATGACTGTCAAGAGCGGGGCTGCTTAAATAGGTAGCTAGCACAACATGCTAGCAGACAAACTTGTAGCACAATGGCGTGTGATGTTTTTGTCTCCTTGTGGGCCGGCCGCAAGTAATAAAGCTTTCTTAAACTTGTTCACCGACTGACTGTGCAATGCTTGATAGATTTATATTTCTGACAGTTGTTCCATTTGTCGGCTCCCTCCTGCTGAACAACTGCGTAGGAGGCCACATTTCCAGCGTTTCCTTCGTAGCAACATCCGTCACTAAACAGTGACCAGTCCGGGTCTTTTAGTGGTGTAGTGGTAAGGTCCGGTCTTATCTTCAGATCCTTCTGAGACACATTCACAGTTGTGGGGTATGAGTTCAGCAGGATCCAACTCAGGGGCCATGTTGATGTTTCCAGTCTCGTAGGAAATGTGTGGTTTTGTCAATGCTCCACATATTTTTGCTTTTCGTACGGCAGAGATGGTGAAAGCCCTTGGGGTGAGAAATGACACCACTCCATGTGTTGTGTTGACTTTTAGCGGGTGGCACATGACAATGTGTGCTGTTTTCTCAATGGCCTTGGCTAAGGCCGCCAAGTATCTGCCGCACCCTGTTTGTCCCATTTCCACATGACCAAGTCTTGAGCTGTGATACACGAGTACTCTTCTTCCCCCCTCCTTTTTCTGAAACAGAACTGCCGTAACAGATGTATCAGATGGCTGAGCGGTGAGGGAGTCGGGCTAGTAATCTGAAGGTTGCCAGTTCGATTCCCAGCCGTGCTAAATGACGTTGTGTCCTTGGGCAAGGCACTTCACCCTACTTGCTTCGGGGGGAATGTCCCTGTACTTACTGTAAGTCGCTCTGGATAAGAGCATCTGCTAAATGACTAAATGTAAATGTAATGTAACAGTACCACCTGTTTCAGAAACATCCAGGTGAAACGGTTTTGTATGGTCTGGAGGACAGAGATGTTCGGCTTGTCCCAGTGCTTGTTTGGAGCAGATGAATGCTTGCTCGGCCTCTGGTGTCAATGCGAGTATTTCTTGGTGGTCTCTGATTCCAGCGGCGTTAAGTATATCCCTCAGTGGTTGGGTTAGGGACACATAGTCAGGGATGTGGTTTCGGCTGTACCCTGTCAATCCCAGAAATGCCAGCATGTGTCTGACAGTTGTTGGTTTTCCGTGGTTCAGAATGGACTCCTTTTGTGAGTTTGTTAGTGTCATGCTGTTGGCTGAAATCAATCTGCCCAGGTACGTGACTGTTATTCTGGCAATCTGTGTTTTTCCCTTCTTCACCTTATATCCTTTTTCCGCCAACAGCATCAGCAGTCTTCGGGTAGCTTCGAGGCATTGCTCAGCCGAGGTCGCCGCGAGTAGCAAGTCATCCACATATTGTATTATTACTGCCCCTTCAGGTAGAGTCAGATCACAGCGCAACACTAGGTTAAAGATTCCCGGGGAGTCCTTGTACCCTTGTGGCAGCCGATTGTAGGTGTATTGTTGTCCATTATATGTGAATGCAAACCATTCCTGGACGTCTTGACGTAACGGGATACAGAAGAAAGCATTTGCCAGATCTATAACTGAGAAATGGGTTTGCTCTGGGGTCAAATTCATGAGTGAGACATGGATCTGGTATGATCAAGAGTTGATCGTACTTGAAGAGTTTTCGTTACATCGTTGATTGGGCGGAGATCATGTACCATCCTCCATCCTTTCCCTCCTGCTTTTGGTACTGGCAGTATTGGTGTGTTCCATGGAGAGTTCGACGGCCTTATCACTCCAGCTGTTAACAGTCCGGCGATGGTCTCTCCAATCCCGATATGTTCTTCCTTCAGTTTATATTGAGGATGCCAAACTGGTGTGCCGCGTGGATTCTTCAGTGTCATCACAACCTCGCTGTCCTGTTATGGCAGTTTTTGACATAGTTACAATATCTATGTTTCTTTGAGCGGTAAAAAGTAAGTTCCTTAGTTATAGAAAGTAATGTAAGAAACTGAGGCTCTGTGGTGTGGTTTACTCTGTAGAATGGACACTCAGGTTGGTCTAAGGTATTTATGGTGTTGTTTTATGATACCTAACTAAGAGCCAGAGGGTCTTAGTTGGGTCTGAAGGTTGGGGGAAGTTGAGTTCCCGTGGCCTAAAGGGAGAAGTGTAGATAGATGAACTGATCAAGCTGCTCTGACCTTCCTGTTTCATGGGTGGTGTTAATTACATACTTGTTTGAAGATGTCCACACAAAGGACAGTTGACCATTTGACTGGTTAACTCCAGTGGCTTTAGTATCTACTGATTTGGGGAGAGATGCCACATCAAAGAACTGTGGGACACTTGGTATGGAGTCAAACTGTCACTGAGCAGTGCTGACCAATCACAGAGACCGCTACATTGATGGATTGACCATCAGAAGAACCATTTGTTCTAAGTTTATATAAGGCAGAGTTTTAGGGTTGGTCTTCATCACTCTTGAGAACGACCTGTGGCTAGCACCTCCTTCGTAATGACTGATCCAGAGTACTCTGTTAATTCTTAATTTGTACAAACTAAATAAATGTTATTGAAACCGCCATCATGACTGTTCGGATCCACACAGTGCCACTAGAATTCTTCCATTGCATTTGGTGGCCAGTACGGGGATCCTCGATTGGTCTATGGCGTTCGGCAGGCGGCTCCCCTCGGCGAATTCTCCATGCGTGAGACCAGGGGTCTCCGGCAGGGCCAGGGGGGGCGCCCGTTGGACGTTTTGTGGCTGACGCGGGATCCTGAAAGAACCGGTGAGATATTCTTTTTGACCACTGTGTGATTTGAGTTATCTAAATGTGTGTTGTTTAGACTATTGTCAATAATTCGGTTAAGTTAGTAATAGGGCAGAGACCGGAGGAGAGCTCTGTCCTGTACGTGCAAGTCGTACAAAATTAATCGGGTAAGGCCGGAGGAAAACGTATCCTTTACGTGAAAGTCGTAAAAAAGCATGCAGGGAAAGTGTGCTGACGAGCGCACATATTATATCGTGCTATGTGTCTATTTGAGACCCTGGATTAAAATATGTTGGGTTCGTGATAGTTTGAGAAATTGTATTGGCTTGGTGGTCATACCAGTTCTTATTTATTAACGAGGCCTAACATGATTCTTAGTCCCGAGAGTATTGGAAAAAGTATACTTGAGAGAAGAGAAATTGGTTATCAGCTGAGTGTTTAAAAAAAAAAAAAAGAAGTTAGGAATTATAGGCCTCAAAATTTAAAAAAAAAAATAGTAAACGCGCGAGTTGGCCTTAGCCAAGGCCATTGAGAAAACAGCACACATTGTCATGTGCCACCCGCTAAAAGTCAACATAACACATGGAGTGGTGTCATTTCTCACCTCAAGGGCTTTCACCATCTCTGCCGTACGAAAAGCAAAAATATGTGGAGCATTGACAAAACCACACATTTCCTACGAGACTGGAAACATCAACATGGCCCCTGAGTTGGATCCTGCTGAACTCATACCCCACAACTGTGAATGTGTCTCAGAAGGATCTGAAGATAGTTGCGAAGTCGGAATTTAAGGGTTTTAGACAAGAAAATGGGTAATTGTGTCTTTATTTTCCTTTGTTGGTTATTGTTGGTTTAATCTGGTTAAATGGATTGTAATTCTGAAATGAATAGGGCTGTGGTCTGGAGGCAGAATTGACCTGTCCAAACATCGATTATATGAAACAAAAGTATGGTAACGATAGTTTATTGCAAATGCAAATATGGATTGATAAATGTGGATTTTCGAGTGTGGGGTCGTTTTGTTTTAAGGACCTTATTGAATTGTGAATAAGCTTGTGTAGAGAGAACAGGTAGAGATAAAGAAATATTAGGATAGAATAGAATAGTGTGGGGAATTTTTCATCTATTTCCTCACAGATTCACGATTGAAATTTTCTGTTCCGCAAACGCCTTGGTTCATCCGCACCCAGAGGGGTTTGCGGCAGGATGCGCGGGCGCATGAGGTTTTGCGGGAATGCGAGAACAGACTACGAACGTAAGGTCAGACATTTGCTATTCCTCTACGACTCAGATGTCTTCTGACAGCCGGTTATATCTAGGAAAAGTCAAGAAAGCAGGATCCTGGAATTTGTTTACAGATTTGCTTTGGATTCCCACAAAGATTGCGGCTTGTGCTTTGACTTGAAATTGCCTATAGCCTACTTATTATTTTGCGTTTCAAAGGAGGAGAGGTTAAAGTCCTCTCCGGTACAAAGGGTTTGAGTCCCTGTTGTGTTATGTTATAGGCTTGGTTGCACTGAGTTCAAAGCTAATGCAGTGCTCAAAGCTAATGCAGAGCGTGTTGACATGCTGTTGAAAAACATGTAGGCCAGCACGATTTGCTGGGAATGGTCAATCCAAAATGCGTGCTTTAACTGTGGGAATTTGAGCAGAATGTACGTGAATGTCCGGAGATGTGTCAGCACTGTTGAAAGTTTTGGGGCGAGCCTTAGCAAACGAGAGTGGTTCGTGACCGGAAGTTGAGTTCCGAACTGGTGACGTACAATGTTTACACACAGATGAAATACTTGGAGAGAACTTATGTTATATTCTCTTCAGATTCTTATGGATGTTTATCGGTTATGACACTGTTGGTAGAGGAGAGACGATTGACTTGTTATATTGTTTTACAACTTTGTGTTAACCGTTATATATTTGATGTTAGACTTTACATCGGTCTGATTACCGCCAGAAGGCATTTGGTTTTGAAAACGGAGACACTTTGTTTTGAAAATGCTAATGTTAATTCTTTGCTCCACTTGAAAAGAGGCGCATGCGCTTGAGCCACCAAGAAATTTTGTTTCTTGGGTCAGATAATTGGTAAAAGCCAGTTTTGGCAACAAAAGCGATATTCATTTGAAGAATTACAATCACGGGGTTATTGAAACTTTTATAGAAAGTTATGTGTTCAAACGGAAATGTTATGTTGTTTAAGGAATTTTTTGTTTACTTATTGAATTTATCTGGGAATGTTTTGGTTTTGTGTAATGAGAACGAGGTTACAATATTTACATTTGATTTCAACACGTGCATATGATATCGATTGACATGGAAGCAATCGTTGGGTTTTATTTTCATTTTGTGGGAGTTCACAGATGTTACTGTTGTTTAAAGAAATATGTGAAGGTTTATGAAGAAGTGATTAGAAAGGTTGACATGATTTTAGTTCCGTTTTAGGCCAGCCTGTTGAGCAAAGTCTGTTAGTATAGCTTTGGGATCTGAGAGGAAGAGATCCAGGCTGTGATTTTGTTAGCTAATAGCTAATGGCTAACGGTGAAAACGTGGAGGAAGTGCATTTTGCTCTGTCCTGAGACCGAGGAGAGTCCAGGAAGTTGAATTTGCAACTATGGCAACGACATTGGCTAACAAACTAACAGACTGACTCAACAGCGATGGCGGCGGGTAAAAGGCTAGTAAAGGAATTGCAGCTAGACATTTGAGATCCAGGATGAGTAACCGCATGACGCATGCGCAGACGGTAATTGAGAAGTTGACAAAGACGCAAATTTAGAGAAATAGATGAATTTGGAGCGAATTTTACATATTAATTTGGTTACTTTTGAAATATGTTACGTGATGAGCATTTTGATATATTTGCTAACAAGGTTTTGGTTGTTTGAGTAGGACATTTTACATGAGTTTCAGGTTACATTAAATCATATACAAACTACTAAATATTCAAATTAAATATTTTCATTTTGGGTTTTTGGTCCGCAAATTTGAGATTTGAAGTATTGTCCGTGCATTGCGCATGCTGATCTGGCTGACAAATAATATAGGAATATTCAAAGGAGTATTCTGTATACATTACATGCTTTGTTAAGACTTTTGGGGAGTTAAAGAAGGGTTTGTTTACAGGCTTATGTTAAATTGTGAATTTAAAAGGTTTAATTGTTTTTTAATATTTTCTTTTGTCTTAAGGGCATTGTTTGATTGACGTGATTGCGAGTCGTAGCGTAATTCTAGCATGAATTACTTAGTCTAAGAGCAGTTTTGACTGTGCGAACATGGATTTAATGAAACAAGAGAACGTTTTGTGGATGTGAAGAGATGATTATCGAAATAGTAAAATTTAGAGGTTTTTAAGAGTTTTGATAAAGGTATTAGATGCAATGTGGTTTTGAAATAAGAAAGAGAAAATAATTACAGTATACTTTTGTTTGAAGTTTGACTGTGATTTGATTTTAAGTTTTCTTTGAGAGCTTTATCAGGGCCTGGTACAATGTTTTGGGATAAACAGTTAGGCTGTGATGAGGTTGTTTTTATTATGGTATTGGTTCATAAAGAGGGTTATTATAACTTTAGGTTTTTAAATGATTTGGGAAGACTCATTAAGTCTGATAAATTGTGGTTGTGATGGTTGGAACTAAGTAGCTTGTTCTGGACTGCAGCCAAAGCAAGTTATGAAGTTCTACCTATCTAACCTATATAGAAATATAGATGGGGTATAAATTTGGCTAATGGCTATGTTAAGAACATTTTATGGTCTATGTTTCATTTTGGAATCATACAGATTAAATTCTGGTTTGGGGTAGTGATGCTAGTTTTCCTCATGTCTTGGAAAAAGAGAGATTTGATTTGGTGAATTTAAATACAGACAAAATAAAAAGGGAATCTGAAATATAAAGGTATTCATTTGAACTGTTCCTAAAGGTTTTTTGAAGAAAAGATAATAAGAGACTAACAGTTGAGGTTATACGTAATTTGGTTGTTTTCTAAAATAGTTTTATTCTATACAAATTGGTTCAAAAGTTGGTTGCTTCAGTGTAAGCTTGTTAATTCAGAAAAGGGAAAAGAGTTCAAATATTTACGGATAGTTAAATATATCATTGGTGTTATATATGATTTTGGGAAAGATGGAAACATGGGAAGTTTCTTAGTTTCATTTGGGACACAACTTGCTCAATGCAAATATGGGGCTCGCTCTAACAATGATGATTATTCCACAGGGAAAATGCTAGTGCTGACACTAGCTGGAGCAGTTTCTAGATTGCCTGCATGTATTGATGAACTAACTAGAATATGTTTTGATGTTGAAATATGTTTACAGGAAGTGATGAGATGGTGTTGCCATGTCCGGATAAGCCTAACTTGATAAATTTGGGCTTCCAGGACTCTTTTGAGGAAAATTGTTGTGTGACTTTGATACAACATTTGTTACAGATTCTTTAAGGGAAGCGTAGGCTTCTTAAAGAGGAAGAGATGACGTTTAGGAATTTATGACTGACTGATGACTGACAGAAAGTGACTAAGGGGGTTTTATGGTTTTATTTAGCTTCAGAAGTTTGGCTTTGTGGTAGGACTGTGAGGGTTTGATATAATATTGTTGAGTTGAAAATATTGGACTATATTTAACCCAGAGTGAGAATTTTGTTTTTGTTTGAGTATATTTTACAAGAATTACAGAATACAGCGGACAGATGGAGAAAGGAATGGTGGAATGGAGATTCGAACTTGGACTAATCCACAAGAAAATGCGTTTTGGAAAAAGGAAGGATATGAGAATAAAAATGGAGGTTGTATGGTCTGCATAAAACATTTACCTTGAGATTTTTCTCAGTTAACACATGGAAAGATCATGCCTCTAAAGTTTGCATGATATCATGTATGCATCATGTTTCCATTATTTTAGCATATAAGAGGATTTATAATGGATGCATAGTCATGTTATTGGTGCTTCATATGTGGGACAAGTAATATGAGAAAATGAATTTAAACACGATAAGTTTCACAGTTAAGGTTAGAGAAACCATTTGAGTATTGATAGATGGATTTTGTAGAGTTACATTTTTGGAGAAGTGATACTGTTTAATGACTGTTGATGGTTGTTGGATGGGAAGAAGTTTTAGACTTCTCAGGCAGATTTGGGCTCAGTGGTAAAGTTTTGTTAATTTAGATTATTCTTTGATGGGATTCTTCAGTTGAATGAGAGAACAGAACCTGAAGACTAAGTCAGACGACAAGAAGTCAGTTACTTTTAACTGACCTCTGTGAGAATGTGCAACCTTTTGGAGTCTACTTTGTGTGAGATTCACAGGCAGGTGAAGGAGGCTATTCCTCATCCGATGACTGGACCGCTGCATGATTTGATACCAGGGGACTGGATAAGGACCTGAAACGCCTGGTAAAACCCAAGGTGGACGGGGCCATACCAGATTCTCCTGACGACTAATTCAGCGGTTAAGATCGAGGGAAGAGCAACGTGGAGACGCGCTAACCATTGTAAGCGTGCACCTTGTCTGGAGATGGAAGCAGAGGATACGCGTTCTGTGTAGGACCAAGGACATTTCCGAGCTGTACGCAAAGTGCAGTGTCGTTGAAAGTTGCCCTGAGCAATTTGATCGTCGTTTGCAATTGGTTCAATTAGGCTATCCTGCCTGAAAGAAGTTTGCCTACTGCCAACTGAAGATGGTCACTACGGATGCACGACCATGGCATCCGTTCCGACAAACTGGACTTTGTGGTATACGGGGTACAGTGGGTTTTGTCTTGGGAATGGCATTTCTTATTGTGTTCCCACTAAAAAAAGGGTTTTAATGATACTATGACGACAATTGTAATGACTTTAATTGTTTCACCAGTAATGATGCAGCTGTTAAAAAGAGATGTGCCTACTAAATTTAAAGCTAGAAATGGGGTAGCTGCGCACATTTGAGTCTTATTTTTCTTAATGGACTGTTTGGATTTATGTTGTTTTAAAAAAAATAATTGAGGAATGTTATGGCAGTTTTTGACATAGTTACAATATCTATGTTTCTTTGAGCGGTAAAAAGTAAGTTCCTTAGTTATAGAAAGTAATGTAAGAAACTGAGGCTCTGTGGTGTGGTTTACTCTGTAGAATGGACACTCAGGTTGGTCTAAGGTATTTATGGTGTTGTTTTATGATACCTAACTAAGAGCCAGAGGGTCTTAGTTGGGTCTGGAGGTTGGGGGAAGTTGAGTTCCCGTGGCCTAAAGGGAGAAGTGTAGATAGATGAACTGATCAAGCTGCTCTGACCTTCCTGTTTCATGGGTGGTGTTAATTAAATACTTGTTTGAAGATGTCCACACAAAGGACAGTTGACCATTTGACTGGTTAACTCCAGTGGCTTTAGTATCTACTGATTTGGGGAGAGATGCCACATCAAAGAACTGTGGGACACTTGGTATGGAGTCAAACTGTCACTGAGCAGTGCTGACCAATCACAGAGACCGCTACATTGATGGATTGACCATCAGAAGAACCATTTGTTCTAAGTTTATATAAGGCAGAGTTTTAGGGTTGGTCTTCATCACTCTTGCGAACGACCTGTGGCTAGCACCTCCTTCGTAATGACTGATCCAGAGTACTCTGTTAATTCTTAATTTGTACAAACTAAATCAATTTTATTGAAACCGCCATCATGACTGTTTGGATCCACACAGTGCCACTAGAATTCTTCCATTGCAGTCCACCTTCCCCACATCATATGGCCCTGTCGTCCACAACTTTTCTGGGACATCTTTTAGATAGTTATCCGTGTTTGGGTGGTTTGTGTGTTCCCGTCCGTGGTCCCTCTCCAGCTCCACTTCTTCCATGCTTCCTTCGTTGTCTTGTGTGTCAGAAATTCTCCACATGTCTCCTGCGGCGTTCACATGTAATTTTGGTGCTCCTGTGGGTATCCATGTCATCGCCAATGCTTTTTTCACCATTGGACCGAGACACCTTGCTTCTCCTCCTGCTGCAACTGATAGAGTGATGTGGGGCACTGATTCACTGGTCAGTGTGAACCATGCCATTTGTTCAGGTGAACCTGTTCAAAATCCTGTTAAATTTGCCTGAAAATGCCTAAACAGCATACCCAAAGTAAATTGAAAGCTGTTCTTGAACCATTTGGAGTACATGCATGTAAATGGTCTCTTTTGAAAGCTGACACTCTGAAGTTATTTCCCCTGTTGTCAGGACCCCTGTCAGTCCTACTAGTGTTGAGTAATAGAAGCTTGAACACAAGGAAAGTGAAAGTTTCTATTTCCGCCTAGATTTTGTTTTGAAAACAGAGGCCTGAAGAGGCCTAGAGGTGGTAGGTATTAGCTGGAAGACTAAGGCCCCATCCACACTAGCCCGGGTAAATACAAATACGCGTATTCGAATTGAAAACGATCTCCGTCCACACTAGCGTTTTCATATCGTTTTACAAATGTTTGCCGCTCTATGTTTGGTTTAAACCGTCTTCTCTGCCTTGTCCCCCTATCGTTCAGGCACACCGAGTACAACGCTCACCTTCTGCGTAGCAGTAACGCGTATCTATTAAGTGATAATACTTGTACCTGAAGTACACTAACTAAACTGGTAAATAAATTATAGAGATGGAGCAGCATATTTCTTTCACCTTCCATGTTCATCTTGACATTATAGCTAGTGCTATAGTCTAGAGTGCAAGCTACCCCCAGTGCCATGGCAATGAACGTCATCGTATCTGAAAAGCTCTGTGGACCCCGTCCACACTACTACGCGAACCCGGCGTTTTCAAATGTCTCCGGCTAGGGGAGCGTATTCGAAAAGCTCCGTTTTCAGTGTTCGAATACGCCGTATTAGTGTGGACGGGAGGTGCAAACGCAGACATATGTATGCGTTTCTAAATGTACCCGGGCTAGTGTGGACGGGGCCTAAATTGGACCACAGGTTGAAGCCTTACCCAATTCAAATCAAAAGTCAAACATAATACCACAATATATTCATATTTGACACATGTTTTTAGTACATCCAGGCGTTTTCTAAAAGGGCCTTTTGGAGACTCCAAAATGACCCTTTGTAACCAAGGTCAAATACTTAGGATAAAAAGGTATTATTTTTCATAATTGTTATCTCTAATGAAAGGTGGTACTTAGAACTATCATATACAATAGCTAAATCCCCAATTAGTATTACTGAAACACAAAAACTGAAGCATGAACACATTGGAGTGCTTTATCTGATTCCCAGGATTGCCGCACAAAGATATTGCGCAATCGACAGCCATATTGCGCAATCGACTTTTATTTTGAAGGCTCCACAGAGGCATACAAATGAGGTATCAGCATTTTCAGCTAGCTGTCAGCTACAAGGCTAACGAGCTAATTTCAGAGCCCGTCAAAGCTAGTTCGAGCCAGTTGTTTAGAAAGAGTGTGTGTGTGGGGGGGGGGGGGCAGGGGGGGGGGGGGGCAGGGGGGGGGGCAGGGGGGGGGGCAGGGGGGGGGGCAGGGGGGGGGGGCAGGGGGGGCAGGACGCACAGACCTAGTTGGCTTTAGAGGGCTGTCAACGGGGCATGGAAGCTCCTATTGGGTCAATCTTGGTGTCAATCGAAAGGGGAGGGTTCAGCGGACATTTCGATGCCTTCATATCGTAAATACTCCGTTGCTAACCGGAGAAAATAACACTTTTATGTGAACAAGTTCTTTCTTCCGTCGGCTAACTTGCATAATGAAACAAAGGATAATGGCTATTCATGAACGTAAAACATTGTATTTGGACGAATTACTTTACATGGTTAGATACTTTGAACCCTTGGGAATGTAAGCAGATCAAGTTTTGATGCCATGGTTTGCATACCTGGACCTATTTAAACCGTTTAGGGTGAGTAAAACTTTTTTCTTTTGCATTGTTGAAGGAACGGTCACCGGAAAAAGACGTTGACTTTGCTTGCTATTGCGACTTGATCTTGAATTGGTTTATTTCAATGGAAGCACAAGAATCGTAGCTTTCCAATGATGTATAACATGTGTAGTAGTCTAAAAAATATATTTATTAACATGTAGTGCGTAGTAACTGGGGGAGGAGGGGGCAGTGTTTCGGGCCTGCGGGCGGGCCTGGTCAAATAACAGGTTAATTCACAATACGCTGCAACTCCTTCTTTTACCACGTCTCTTGATCTTATTTTCTCCAGTTTTCCTTCTCTGTGGGTCTGCCACGCCTCCTGATATACTTCATCTGGTGCCCGTAGGTAGTTGTACGTGCAATGTGGTGGGTCTGGTGGTGGTCCGTATGGATGAAGTTCATTTATCCATGGCTTCCAGTCCATGTAGGTTTTGAGTACTCCTTTCGCTTCCTCTGGTCTTGTCCAGTATATTTGTGTCATTTCTGTCATTCCTGCTGGTATTTCTGTGTTAGTTTCCATGAATAGTATCCTCTGGCCATCAACGATTGTTCTTGATGTTTTCTCTCCTGGCATATAAAACGTTAATCCTTGTGTGGAGCAGGTGATGGTTACTCCTATTTTTACTAGCAAGTCTCTCCCCATGAAGTTCACGGGGCATTTGGGGGCATGTAGGAATGAATGTGCCAGTGTTTGTGAGCCGACTGTGGTGATCAGTGGCTGGGTGTACCGTTGTTCTTCACTTTGTCCCGAGTATCCAACTGTCCTGATGGTTTTAGAAGAGAGTGGTGTTGTCTTTTTTAAGTTGTTCAGGCATGACACTGCTGCTCCTGTGTCTACCATTAATTCCACTTTTTCTCCATCAATCATGCAGGTGACCATTGGTACTTCACTGGCTTGGGCGTCACCTGCAGTCGGATCCTCTGGGCCTCCTCATTGGTCTCCCTGCCACTGGTCCTGGCTCCACGCTTTGAGTGGCATCTGTGCCACATGTGGTGGTTGAGGTAGATTGGTTGGTGGTTGCTGAGTTTGTTGCTGCTGCTGCTGCTGTGGTGCCTGTTGAGGCTGTATTTGGCCTCTTCCTCATCCTCGCTTGTTGTAGCCACCTCTTCCTCGTTTGTTGTTGTAGTTGTTTTGGTAGCCGAAACCGTGGTCAATCTGGCCTTGAGGACAGTCTCTGGCCAAATGTGCCAAATCCCCACATGTGGCTGGTTTTGAAAGGAGGAACCTCTTGTTGGGCCTTCTCTTCCGCTGCCTCTCGGATGGCCTTGTTGGTATGGTCTATAGTTTCCAGGTGGGGGAGGACACAGCGGCGGTTCTGGGTGAGGGTACTGAAGAGCATATTGTTGAGGTGACACAGGTGGATATTGGTATTGAGGTTGTGGCGGTGGATATTGGGGCTGATATTGGGGTTGAGGTTGTTGGGATTGTGGCTGTGGGGGTTTTACTTCCATTGCCATTTGTTCAATCGGTGGTTCTTCCACTACCATCTGCGTCTTTGCAGCTTTCTTCTTCTCATTGACCAGGTTGTGTCTGTATGTGACCTGGCCCTTCAGGAGCTGTTTATCCAATTCTCTGACTTTCTCATGTTCCTCTTTTTCTGCTTCTTCATGCTTCTTGTGATAATGTATGAGGTAGTTTGTCAATTCAGCTACAGGTTTGTATGTCAGACCCACCACGTCCTCGAGTCCGTCCTGGACGGCTTTTGGGAGTGCCCTTACCACCGCAGCCTTCCAAAACAACAGTTGGCCGTTGGTGATGTCGTGGCGCTTTCCAGTTCCTTCCAACCACACATCTTCAGCTCTTCTGAGGAATGCGTGCATCTTTTCTCCTGGCTCCATTCCCAAGCTTTCCAGGGCTGCCAGGCTTTGTTCTTGCGGGTAGATGTCTCTTACTACATCCCAGTATCTTCTTCTGACGTTGTTGAATGGTTCTCTATCATCACTTCCTTCGCATCCAGCCTTGGTGTCGATTGTTTGAACCTTTACTTGCCCATTAAGATGATGGCTCGGACGTCTCCCAGTGACAGGCGGTCTTGTGCCGTCAGCCTCTCGAAAGCCCTTATCCAACGGGTTCCTCCAGCCGACAGTGGGGGAAGTACTGTGACTAGCTCGTTCATGTCTCTATGGCTCATACCGGGCTGCTCCGCCTGCATCTATTATCAGTGGGGCCTGGAACTGGCTGTTATCGATCCGCCCCTTGCCGTAGGTGCCCTGTGACCTGGTGCGGGCGGAGATCCCTCTTTGGTCCACTTCCATTTCTGTTCCTGTTATTGTTACGGAACCTGTCTTTTCCTGGCGGCTTTTCCTTGTTTCCGCTGCTTTCCACTGACTCCGTTTGTGTAGTTGTTGTCTTTCCTCTTCTTCCAGTCTTTCTTTCAGCGCTCTCCGTTCTTCTTCTGGCATTTCATCTCCACACTGCCCGTCATCAGGCTGCTCTGGTCAGATGCATAGCCAGTTCTTTGGGGAATGCTGTACTGAGTCAGGCTATTTAGGTCAGGTGCATAACCAGTTCTTTGGGGGATGTCGAGCTGGGTTTGGCTGTAGTCTGGCTGTGGAGTCAGGTGGGTGAGCGGTTAGGCAATCGGGCTAGTAATCGGAAGGTTGCCGGTTCGATTCCCCGCCAGGCCAATGACGTTGTGTCCTTGAGCAAGGCACTTCACCCTACTTGCCTCGGGGGGAATGTCCCTGTACTTACTGTAAGTCGCTCTGGATAAGAGCGTCTGCTAAATGACTAAATGTAAATGTAGTCGAGTTGTCTCGTTTGGCTGTTTAAAGAAACTGAGGTTGGACGTTCCCTTGATTCGTTCTCTTCCCTCATTTCTCGCTCTTTCATCATGCTTATCTGAGTTCTGGTGATCCTGTCTCCCAGCCTTGATGCCATTTCTGTCAGCTCCTCCACTGAGAGATCGTCTGGGATGTCCGCGTCCGGATACATCTTTTCATTTTGGGGAGCTGTTGGAGTTATTGCCTCTGTGATGCCTGGGTACAATTTCTTTTAATTTCTAACTTCACTTGTTCTTGGCGGCAGGTGGGTTGTTGCTTGTTGATTGTCTGACATGGTCAACATCATTATTAATTCTGTTGCCCTTGCATGTTTCAGCTTAGCTTGTTCATAAGCCCGCTTGCTTCCTCCTATTTTGTGGCTGCCTGCCTTTTCCCACTCATCTTTCTTGGTAATCATTTCTTGTCTCTCGAATTCGGTTATCTTCTTCCTGTCATCCAATGTTACTTCCGTTACGTCAATATTTTGAAGCAGTCCCCTTTTTCCCCAATTCAGGTATAGATTCTCAAATGTCTTGCGTTTCTCCTCTATCTCCTTCATGGAATTAGTTGCCTCCAGCCTTCTCCACATCACATTCTTGACTGCCTTCATGGTGGCTGGTTTGGACGTCATCCTTGGAAGTTTTTTCTCTGCTCCCGGTGTCTCTGGATTCAGTGATGTCTTCGGGGCCGATTGTGTCACTGGATTCAGTCAAGTCAATGATGTCTTCAGGGTCGCTGATGTCTCTGGATGCAGTCAGGTCAGTGTCGCTGATGTCTCTGGATGCAGTCAGGTCAGGGTCTCTGATGTCTCTGGATGCAGTCAGGTCAGTGTCGCTGATGTCTCTGGTTGCAGTCAGGTCAGTGATGTCTTTAGGGTCAATGATAAACTCTGCTGTGACCCAGTTTCTGATCGTCCTCTTTTATGTGCACTAGGTTGTAGGCACTTCGTAGGTCTAGCTTAGTGAAATATTGAGCACCAGTGAACATCTCCACTGTGGTGTGTATGAGAGGCAGAGGATACCTGTATTTGGTGGTGATCTGGTTCAGAGCTCGGTAGTCGATGCAAGGACGGAGTCCCCCATCCTTCTTCTTCACAAAGAAGAAACTCAAAGAGGCGGGTGATATTGACTGCTGAATGAACCCTTGTTTCAAGGCCTCCTGTATGTATACTTCCATGGCCTCTGTCTCCGCATACGACAATGGATAGACGTGGCTCCTGGGCAAAGCAGCACCTGGTTTCAAATCAATAGCACAATCCCAGGACCGATGTGGGGGAAGCCTTGTGGCTTTCTCCTTCGAAAATACCTCCCCCAGATCATGATACTCAGCTGGTACCGGCAGGAGAGTCGAACCTGCCCCCTCAGGACTCTCTATCGTCGTAGAACCCATGGTAAGAACTGAACATCTCTCCTGGCAGATAGGCGACCACCCTACAATGCTCCTTTCTCTCCATGAAATGTCCGGATCGTGTGTGGTCAGCCATGGCATTCCCAGTACCACTGCATACGCTGGAGCCTGTAAGACATAAAAACTCCTCGTCTCCCGGTGATTTGTTCCTATCTGGATCGAAATTGGGAACGTCCGGTGCGTGAGTGAACCCTTTCCTATAGGACGACCGTCTATCGCCTGCACAGGTATGGGAGTCTCTAATGCAACGGTGGGTACATGCAGCCTCTCGATCAACCGTTCATCGATGAAATCACCAGCCGCTCCTGAATCGATTAGCGCAGGTACTGGGAGCACCTCTGGGGAATCACAGAACACCAAATCCACCAACATGACAAGCTTAGGCAAAGAACTGCTTACCCTGAGCGGGATGGTCAAAAACGGCTCGAAATAGGTCTCGGAAACCCTCATAGGAGTACACCTCAGGTACTGATCTCTCCCACAACGCAGTAGCCCACTCCAATGCTCTGCCAGCCAGTACAGAAACGATAGCCGCTACTTTCTCACGTCCCGTGATGTCGCCAGTCCGATGCGCGAAATACAGTTCGCACTGGAGTAGAAAACCTCGGCATTTCTCGGGATGACCGTCGTATCTCTCCGGTAAGGACAACTGTAACCTAGAAGGGACACCTCTCTCTGACGGTGGTATCTCAGTGTGGCCTACTTCTGTTGATTCAAATCTTGGAGGTGATGTGTCCAAACGTCGGAGACGACCCACGACCTCGTCCAGGGTTGTATGTAGGTCCGTTAACTGCTGATGATGGCGTTCCAAGAGAATCCGATTCTCAGTCACGGTTCCTTTCCAAGTCTCTTGCTCGGTGTCCATTCCTTCCTCGTTTTTCAGGTCGGTTATTCTGTCACAATCTCGTTGAGTCGAACGAAAAAACAGGAGACGTATGATGCAGGAGGTCGTAGTTTAATGGAATGTCCATCGGCAAACAAAAAACAGCACCCAACTTAGGTAGCCTGTTCGTCCTATAGAACAACAAAATTAACGCTCGCATCCAGCAGAGCTCTCAAGAGAAGTTTAACATGCACTCTGAACATAAAACGTGACAATAACCGACAACTGACAAACATAGACTCACTCCTTAAATACATAAACATAATTGGCTACAGCCGAGGACAAACGGGTAAACAGGTGCGCGTCGTTACGCATCCCTAATATTCAGGAGAGAGGGAGCGTTGTGGCCCGGATCTCGCAGTAGGTGTAACAATAATGAAATGTGCAGAACATTGTTCAAATAAATGTACAGTATTGTTTTATGTGTGTTGCCTAAACATATAATAATGACATGAATCAATGACATACGTAATTATAATTGGTCAAGAGTAGGTATACCACATCAGTAACACTTATCAATACATATTGACATCTCTGCACACTTGGAAAACAAGTCATTCTCATTAGCATAATACACGCATGTGCACAATTATTTGTATTGCTAGAAGTGTATTCAAGGCCACAAGTAGTTGCAATCATGCTGTATGCATGTAGGTAGCAAACCAAAAGATTTAATCTACCCATTTACTGAAGCTAGTTGGTCCAAGTTTGTTCAGAGTCCATTGCAATTGCAAAATTGACAGCAAGGAAAGCATTCTTGCAGAAAAAGCAGTGGAAAGATTCAACTTAAATTCAGCACCTCAGAACCATTATGCTAGGTCAGTGGTTCCCAACCCTGGTCCTCAGGGCACGCCTGTCCTGCATTATTACGACCCCTGTTATTGTGTGCTGTTCTGTGTTCTGTGGTTCTGTTCGTACTCCCTTTCAACCGGAGATGGCATAAGACGCCGCGCAGTTCGACCAAGAGGGGGGGAGAGCTGACAGACCTTGTTTCAGTGTTCGGCTTGATCTTGTTACATTCTGCTATTTCGACTTCGGTTCGTTTGTGTTTGTACTCCCTTGTTTTGTTTGTATTGTTCTTCGTTTCGTTTTGGTCTACACTCGGTGTAGCTTTTCTTTTTGGCCCCCCCGGCAAGGAACAAGGGGACAGGCAAGCTACCCATGGGTTTACACCTCCCATCACGTAGGTAGTTACCTGTTGGAGAAACACTAGGTAAGGAGCGGGTGCCACCCTTTGTACGTTTGTTTAGGTAGTTTGTGGATAGGCAGACAGGGTGGTTTTACTTCGTTCTTTTCTTTGGCAACGCTCTCCGTTCCCTTGTACCCTTGTCGGGGTTACTTAACCAGCCAATAAACCGTTATTTATATATATATCCCTGTGTCCAGTGTTCCCTGTCCCCTGGTCTCGTTTCCTGGTTACCTGTTGGGGTTGCAGCGTTGCATCCTCTCCCCGCCCTAGGCAACTCACTCACATCTGGGGGGGGGGTTTGTAACAAATGGGGGCTCGTCCGGGATCTGTGAACTAAGCTGTTACCCTATACGCGTGTCAGGAAAGGTCTCTGTGGTGTTAGGGTTCATTGCAGCGCGTGTTGTGCGATGGCGACCCAGGCCCAGGTTGTACGCGACTTCTTGGGCGTGCCGTCTATTGATTTGTTGGCGCAGTGCCGCGTTCAGGACTTGTGCGCCATAGCCGGGCACTTTGAAATTCCGTTGCCGAAACAATCAGTCAAGGCAGAGATCCAGCGTTTGGTTTGGGAGGGGTTGGTAGAGAGGGAAGTGCTACCACGGGAGCCAGTATGGCCGGTAGTGGTTGCCGAGCCAGCTCCGCTAGACGAGGAAGTGAAGCTTAAAACCCCTCGTACTCTGCCAGGGTTTGTTGCCTTGTCCCCCAGCGTAGGGTCAAGCACTAGTGAGGCTGTGCTGAGGGTTCGTTTAGCCCGGCTTGAGCTGGAACAAGGAGACAAGGAGCACACAAGGCAGGTTGACAGCAACTTTCGGTTAGAGGTGCGCAAGATGGAATTGGAGGCGGAAGTAAAAATCTGACAGCTGGAGCTGGAGGCTGCCCACACTCCCATCCCCCCAGGGCTCCGTTCCTCTACTCCCCATGACCTCCACCACCCGTTTGAGTCCTTTGATGTTAGCAGAAACATTGCGCTGGTACCGCCTTTCAGGGAGTCTGAGGTGGACGCGTACTTCGGGGCGTTCGAGCGGGCTGCGGCTTTGCGTTGGCCAGAGGAGGTGTGGTCTCTTCTGCTTCAGTGCAGATTGACTGGGAAAGCCCAGGAGGTCATCTCTGCCCTCTCGATAGCAGATAGTTCACAGTATGAGGTAGTGAAGGCCACGGTACTCCGTGCCTACGAATTAGTACCAGAGGCTTATAGGCAAAGGTTTAGGAACCACAAAAAGACCCCCAACCGTACGTTTGTGGAGTTTGCACGGGAGAAAGAGTCTCTCTTCGACAAATGGTGTGCGGCAAGCAAGGCTACGGACCGTGTGTCCTTGCGGGAGTTAATGTTGATGGAGGAGTTTAAAAACAGTCTTCCCGACCGATTGACGGTCTATCTCAACGAACAGAAGGTGGATGTTCTGTCCCAAGCCGCAGTATTAGCTGACGAGTTTGTACTGACGCACAAGACTTTCTTTACGTCTCCGCGTTTGGAAGGAAAGACCGTTGCCTCACCTCCCATCTCGCCCCATAGCCGCCCATCCGATGCACCTCCGGGCTCGAGGGAGTCCCGCGAGTGTTTTTACTGCCATCAGCCAGGCCATTTGATATCCATGTGCCCTGTCCTATGGCGTAAACCTTCAGCCCTACAGGCCCCGAAACCCCCAAAGGGGATTGGTCTGGTGAGGGGTATGCCGGGAAGTGTGACAAGAGCACCCCCTGACTGTCCCCAGAGCGTGGATCCTAGCTACGTTCCATTCATATTCAAGGGCTTCGTTTCTTTGACTGGTAAAGCCGAGGATAGGCGACCGGTCACTATCCTACGGGATACAGGTGCCTCACAGTCCCTACTCTTGATGGACGTTTTACCCTGGTCTGTTCAGTCATATTGTGGGTCTCAGGTACTGTTACAGGGCATAGAAATGGGTTGTGTGCCAGTGCCTTTGCAACACGTGCATGTGACCTCCGAACTGGTGAGTGGCGTGTTTCGTGTAGGCATACAACCCGAGCTACCCGTGAAAGGCATTGACTTCCTGCTGGGGAATGATATCGCGGGTGGTAGGGTGTTGCCTGTGTTAGAGGTATTGGATTCCCCTGACTCCTCTTCGTCTGGTGAACTGGCTGGAGAGTTCCCAGAAGCTTTTCCGGCGTGCGTAGTGACGCGCGCACAGTCACGCCGGCTGGGTGACATGTGTGATTTATCGGAGTCAGTGCTTGGTCCTGCATTTGTCACAGACAGCGATCCAGGTCCAACCATCCAGTTGCCACCACCCGGTAAGAAATAACCACCCCGTGACTCCGTTTTTGACACCCTACCTCTGTCTGTTAGTCGAGAACGGCTGATTAGTTGTCAAACGTCAGACCCCACTCTCGTCAATCATTTCGCTTTCGGAAATTTAGAATACAGTTATAATGTATGTGTTTTATATATAAGGAATGTGTTTCAAGAGAAGTTTAAAGTTGGTTAAGAAGCTTGATACAGTGAATGTTGATTCGGTAGAGATGCCATTTGCAGTTTATGACATCTAACTAGGAGACGTGAAGTCTAGAGATGGGAAGTCTGGGTGACCTGGGAGAGTTCTTGTCACCTGGGGAGGAAGAGGACAGTTGGTCTGGAGACAATGTGGATTCAACTGTATTGTTCCAAGGAGATTGTGTCCTGTGTCCTGTTTGTGTTTCATTAAAGGGTATCTTTACTATCCTCATGTAGAGAGGGAGTTGTGACATCAAAGAACTGTGGGACACTTGGTATGGAGTCAAACTGTCACTGAGCAGTGCTGACCAATCACAGAGTTTGCTACATTGATCGATTGACCTTATAGAACCATTTGTTCTAAGTTTATATAAGGCAGGGTTTTTAGGTTTGTTCTTCATCACTCTTGCGAACGACCTGTGGCTAGCACCTCCTTCGTAATGACTGATCCAGAGTACTCTGTTAATTCTTAATTTGTACAAACTAAATACATTTTATTGAAACCGCCATCATGACTGTTCGGATCCACACAGTGCCACTAGAATTCTGCCATTACAAGTGCATTTCAACATAATTCACTGAAAAAACATTATTTTGACAAAAGCCTCTGAACAATTCTAAACAATTAGTTATTGATCCCATTAAAACAACCAAAACGGTCTGACTTCATCAATGATGTATTTGCCGTGTTCAAAATGGTATGCAAATTAGCGCATATTTAATGAGAATACACGTCATTTGCATAATTTATTGGGGGGGAAACTAAAAGTCCCAATACAAAAATATCTTATATATTTGGGTATATCCATGTGGTAAAGTTTCATTTTAATAGAAAAACAGGATTTTTTCCCCTCTTCACCTGTAGTAGCCTACCTCCCCATGATGAAAAGCATTATGTTGGGGGTTACTGCTATTACAAGTTGAAATAGGCACCAACTGATATTTACTTTGTAGCATGTCAAATATGTTTAAAACCAAGGTGACGTATAGGCTACAATCACAAGCTTATAGGCCAAAGAAAAATATGCCTTACATGTTCGTAGTATGTTTTAATATTTAATGTAGCATGCTATGTTATTAAGTCCAGGGTTTCCCGCAGCATTTTTCAGTTAAAATTGGCCGCCTAAGCAACACACGCTTGCCGCCTTAACTACGTCGTCAAAAAACAAACAAAAAAGATATATATATTTTTTTAAATAGCGATATCCGCCGTTGTCCTGTTTTCTCCCTTCTCCTCCCCTCCTCCTTCATTGCCACAGCCTAAACTTTGTCAATCTGTTCATGAAAATAATTAATTTCAGCCTAAACCGTACAACGGAACGTTAAATCGAATTCAACCAACGCAATCGCTACCAAGACGAACACAACAGTAGTCTAGTAGGCTACTGTACTGTAGTAGTAGAATTTACCGGGGCAGCTTCTCCACACAGGGCTATATCGCATTTTGCGTTGTTACTGACAATGATCGCTACCAGTGAGCTTTTTATGAATGAGCGATTTTCCACTAAATAAATGTCAAGATTATTTACGTTTTTGGGGGCATATTTTCAGTTAGCAGATGGTACTGTTTGAATCGCGATTCCATCTTCTACTGCCGGAACGTCTAGAATAATCTTCAAAGGGGGTTCTTTATTAATGAATGAATGCAATATGAGTAGGCTAAATGCCTGAAAATATCACGAGAAGGGAAAATTTAAAAGGACGTTTAAGTCAGAGATTAGGTCAATTTTTACACCGGTCTGCCAAATGTATTCGTTTTGATTCAGCTATGAGGCTGCCTCTTGCAGGGGAAATGAGAAGACATATTTAATTCTACTGCCATTGTTTGCCTTCCCCGGAGACAGAGGTAGCATTACGTTTAATGGCACAAATCCACAATCATCTCCTCTCTGGGCTTTCTTTATCGGACGGAATTCTATAGAAACACAGCCCAGGCTTGTCTCCTCTTCGATTCGTGCATCCGATAGAACAACAACTGTCCGGCATTTTGGCAACACAAAAGCCTCAAAGTAAATGTATGACTTTATGGTTGGCGGGCAGCGGAAAGTATTTTTTGCCCTCCAAGGGGGCGTGCCCCTTGGAACATCAAATTGCGTCCCGGAACTGTACGTATAATGAGTAAGGCCTGTGCCCCAGTGGAGTTTTATGTCTAGCAACGTGCCTGGTTTTAGCGAATCAAGGTTTCTCTCAGATTGCACCAAATTGAAACTTTAAACTGCTAAAACGGACCCCCCTACTAACATTTCTTTGCCCCCTCAAAATGTCTCATTCTCCCCCCTACTCAAGTGGGCTAGAACCGAGTCTGATATTGAAAATAGAGACTGATTGCACCCAGAAAGATCTGCAACGTGACACATTTATTGAACATTTCAAAGTTATATTTTGCTTCAAAATACAGTTGTGTAAAGCCTAGATAGAAAGTAACTATAAACTACAAAATGTTATTTTTGAGGATAATGATAACAAAAACATAACATACACATGCAACCAAATTCCAATGCAAGTCAACACTTTCTCCTGCAAGTATCCAACTATATGGAACAAATAGATTTCTTGAGTACTCGGACTCAATGATCAAAAATGTGGAAAAAAGGTTGCATCAAAATGTCCTGTACATCCAATTGGCTGCAGATACTGCTGTTTCATTCAAATCAAATACATTTTGCCACCGTCTCACCACCATAAATTGTACAAACTGTTAGATAATCTGTATATAAAATGTTTATTTGGAACTGCTGCATTTTATCTGCATATTTCACATACAATGGTTAATGTCAGTGACAAATGGGACTATATAACAGACTTTGCATCTGTATCTGTAAAAAATATTTTCAAAAACAAATGTGACTGTTGAATCCTCTACCTATACCTCTTCTTTCGTCGCTGGCTTATAAATAACGTTATGTTTGGAATCCTTTTTAACACTGCAAAGAGAAAAGATATGGAAATTAACTTGTGTATATGCAGCTTATAGTATGAAATGCATTCTGTATGAGTAAGTGACAGAACATTTGCTGGCATTTAGCACATACATCATGTTGCATCACAGCAATAGATGAATTATAGATATTAGGGGACAGTGTCACCCAACAACTTAATCTACAAACAGAGGACATTTGGTAATTTAGTAAAATGCTGCTTCTCACTGGAATGTTTCTATTAGTGAGAGAGTGAATACAAAGTACCCATGTGATTTTATGGTATGACAGCCAGTCTTTGACAATCTTACTGTGACTTACTCTGAGTATTTTTTACGCTGTTGGTATGCATAGGCTGTGAATAACAGCAAGGTTGTTCCAAAAAGGGCTCCAAAAGCAATGGCAAGAATATCACCTAAAAAAGGAGAGTCTAAATGCTTGTATTTTCAAAGTTGCATTTACATGTGGTTTGGCGTTATGTGTTGTGGTACAAATTGTTAGATTGATTAAGCTGGTGGTAATAGATATGAAAAACACACATACTATAAACAATGAGATCTGTTAAAATGCTTACCTTTTGACAGCCCTTCTATGGAACATGAAAAGCAAACAAAAATGTTAGATAATTGACCTTACCCCAACAGCATAACAACCACACACACAAAACCAAATCCCCTTTGCTTTATAAACAAATGTATGAAGCATGGACCGCAAGTCATTGTTTAACTTTAGATACAGTATGTTGGACAATCTACATCAAAGCACAAACCATCAGTTGGTTAGTGGTAATTGTGTACATATCAAATAAAAGCACTGATGTGAACACAGTTTTCTGTTAGGCCAATGAAAAGTCAAGATAAAGAACACACACATACTCCAATTAATTGTACGCAAAGGGGCACATTAAATTGCAATACTATATAATAATAATATGGGAATAGGACTCAAATCAAATACATTTTGCCACCGTCTCACCACCATAAATTGTACAAACTGTTAGATAATCTGTATATAAAATGTTTACCCTCCCCTGACTACCTTCCCTTGTAAAAACAACCGCCTGTTATAATTTTGATCCCTTCAAATGTGTTTCAAAAGGGATGTGTTTTTATGTGGCTCATCGAAGTTTCATAGGAGCTTCTCATATGTTTCTTTAAGGTATCTGTCTCTTGAACCAATTCGACAAGCACACGACCTGCAAGAAAATACCATTATCTGTTACTGTACAAGTCAATGTTGTACAGTTATTGACCAGATAATATACAAGTAACTAAACTCCTCAAAAAAAGTTTGGAAACGTTATTTTGGTCGATTATTCCTCCCCTTCAATAATACTAATTGGTATTGTATTTTATATCGTTGGAAAGCCTGATTAGTCACCTTTACAACGAGGTACAACTTGTAAGGATCATGCATTCATGGAATGAGCAACACAACTAACCGTGTGGGTAGCGGCCCAAAAAATGTGCCAAAATCCCCTGCATTTTTTCCTTATTACTGTGCCTTATTATTACGGTGGGAGAGTGCAATCATCCAATCCACCAAGCAACTCAAAACGAGAGTGAATACCAACAGAAGAATATTGCAGGGGATTTTGGCCCAAAAAATTGGGCCGTACCCCCACGGTTAGCTGTGTTGCTCATTCCACGAATGCACGATCCTTACAAGTTGTACCTCGTTGTAAAGGTGTCTAATCAGGCTTTCCAAACTTTTGAGGAGTTTATACAAGTAACTTGACAGGGGGGGTTTGTAAAACCATGTGCTCGGTTTTTGGTAAAGTTTATTCATTACTGTATGCTAATGTAAAATTTGAAGCACTAATTCACCCATTTCACTTGGTTACCAACACCTGTAAGTTCCTGCTTGTAGAGATCTACTGGGACACACAATGAGACCAGCACCAATGACGCAAAACATTAAAACCAAAAGAGTCCTCAAAGCTCAGAGTTTCTCAGAGCACATGCCATCAGATGTATACAGTTAAAAGATAAGACGTGTTTGCACAGGTTCTACCAATGTATACATTTGGTGCTCAAAAGTGAAAGAGAATATATTTTACTATTTACAGTAGTAAATAGTAAAATAGTAAAAAAATTCTAGTATTTACATCAGCAACACAGGGCAGAGGTTCACCTAAAATAATGTAAGCACTGCTTGATAAGTACAATAAAAACTACAATAACAAACATTCATAACACATTTACATGTGCAAGTATAAAAGACCTTCACAACTATCTTTATGATAATAAAATACATACAGTTACTTCTTTCTAGCCTGTCTCACCTGGATGTAATGTAAAGGTATACCAAAGAGTGCTTGAAAGGTTAAAATGATAAACACATTTGCTGAAGAATATTTATTATGCCCAATGCAGGAGATGTCTTACAGACAGTGATAAACTAAAACATCCTGCTTAGTGTGACTTAGTGGATAAAAATGAATTGTGTTTGGAGCTCTAGTTAGCTATTTACGGTGTGTGTAGGCATTTTGTCATGTTTGCTTTACAAGCCTACAAAGGGATCATTTGGAACCATATAATAGAAATGCAAGCTTTGTATCTTAACATAGGGAGCCAGATGGCTGAGCGGTTAGGGAATCGGGCTATTAATCAGAAGGTTGCCGGTTCGATTTACGGCCGTGCAAAATGAAGTTGTGTCCTTGGGCAAGGCACTTCACCCTACTTGTCCCTGTACTTACTGTAAGTCGCTCTGGATAAGAGAGTCTGCTAAATGACTAAATGTAAATGTAACATTCTTGAAACTTACTGACTGTATAACTGAATTTTTATAAATGTATGCTACTGAATACCTTATTCAAGAAAAGTGTTATCATCTAATCACAGCCCATTGGTGTGAATGTAATTAGGGTTCCTCCGGTAGGAGGACCCTATTGTTATTGTTGGCTTTTCTTGTGCAATGGGAGTCAAAGGCAGCCCCTAGACCAGCAAGTTGTGAAATTTGGCATGTTGAAACTGAACAGAATTAGTAACTACTATACCAAACATGGGCCATGTGAGACAATAGGTGGGCCACGCCCCAATAAATCAATTTTCGAAGTTATGCCATAAGTCCCAAAATTCTGAAATATTTTATATATGCCTTACAGCTCATGAGGAACAAAAAAGCCTCAAGAACCTATAACGGCCGCCATATTGGATTTTTCTGTAAAATAAACATTTGTCCAAAACAACAAAAGTCTTCTCCTCATGAACCGTAGGTCCGATTGACTTGAAATACTACTGATTTGTAAGACATATGTCTTTGTATAGGGTGATATATATAATATAATATATTATATTACATATAATATATAATATTATATTATATATAATATTATTATATATAATATTATATATTACAAAATGGCCAAAGGGTGAATTTGCACCTGTGGCACATATTTCATGTGTCCATAGATATGTGCCACATTGCCCTAGGGACTTGATCTGTTTCACACACGAGGAAGACACAACAACATGTTACTATGTGCAAAGACAACTGTGATTCATCTGTGGATGAATACTGTGAGGAGATTTGAAGAGCTTTCCACATTGCATAGGTGCACTGGATGGGAAGCACCTTGTGATCCAGGCACCTCCCAACTCAGGATCACAATTCCATAATTATAAGGGCACCTTCTCAGTAGTCTTGCTTGGCCTGGTAGATGCAGACTACCGATTTCTGGATGTTGATGTTGGAGGTTTTGGCAGCAACAGCGACGGAGGCATCTTTGCCAACTCTCAACTTGGCAAAGCCCTCCAGGCAGGTGACCTTGATGTCCCCCCACCAGCTCTCTTTCCTTCTGCACCAGAGTTGGGACATGTGCCATATGTGGTTGTGGCTGACGAGGCCTTCCCAATGAAACCCTACCTCCTCCGGCCTTATCCAGGGTGACACTTCAGGAGGACATGAGAGTCTTCAATTACCGGCTCTCAAGAGCACGCCGTATAGTGGAGAACTGTTTTGCCATCCTCATGCAACGCTGGAGGGTCTACTGTCGAAGACTGCAAGTGTGCCCTGATGCAGTAGACAGTATCGTGAAGGCAACATACTCTCCAACTATCTGCATTCTGCTGAGGAGGGTCAGAATCCAGACAATGGGGAGCCAGCTCAAGACGATGGTGGACAGAGCATCCTAGGTCCAATCAGGAACCTGCGGGGAAACAGGGCATCGGCAGAAGCCCTGAGAGCGTGGGAAACCCTCCGCAAATAATTCAGCTCACCAGACGGACAAGTGCCTTGGCAATATGCCCATGTACACCGTGGTTCTGCTGCGTAAAGAAAATTATATCTGTCCTGATCAGTTCCTTTAATTTTTTATCCCAGTAGAGCATACAAATCAAAACCTTATGTTAAACATTTCTCTGATAAATAGCCTATGTAGACTTTTAAATGTTAACTGCTTTTTGTACAAGCCATGTTTTTTTAACTTGCCTTACCACATGTTTTTCAGCCAATGCAAACCAATTTCTTGTTATAATAAGATTTTATTGAACAAATTCAACAATAACATTAATATAACTTAAATAAATATGAAAAATATAGCAGCACCGTTACAAGGAAGTAAAATTTGTGTATGGCTGAGAATAAACAGATCCAAACTCTGCCTCATGACACACCTCCTGCATCTTGAACCTAACCAGGATTGCCTTATTGGGGACAGACGCCTCATTGCAGGGGCTAAGCTTAAAAGAACCTGAGTGACCCCATCTCTCTCTAGTGCTCACTCTCTCTCTCAAATTCTCTGGCTTCCGTCTTCTTCAGGTAATCCTCCAGCATGCTGTCACTACTCTTCCTCTTTGCCTTGGCTGGCCTGGGACCTACAGCACTACTCTCTCGCTCACTTTCTTCTTGGTCACACACCTGGGGCCTCATGTATAAACGTTGCGTACGCACAAAAAGCTTGCGTACGCTGGGTTTCACGCACACTTTGTGATGTATAAAGATTTACTTGACGTGAGAATGTGCGGGCCGTCACGGAAAGTTTTGAGCAGACATGAGAATGTGCGGACCGTCCGCAAAGTCTTGTCTGGCTCTGTAACGTGGCGAATTCTAACTGAAAAGTGCCGAAACTCACCAACATTACAAAATAAAGTTTCCACTACTACGTTTATGACTTTGACTATTCAAAAAACATAAAAATAAAAGTTTGATCATTAATGTGGATGATCACATCAAAATGCCAAAACCCAAAACGGGAAATGTTATATAGCCTTCTGTTTAATCCACCACCACTTAATAACTTCTGTTAAACTTGAGGGTGTCAAACGAACGATAAAATCACTCAGGAAATGCATGTCACGCTAACCCTATAGCTACCATGCTGTTACGATGCGCCACCACTCGTTTCTTCATTTAAAGTTTTACATCGGACCATTTCTTCTTAATTTCTGCCATGGTCCGGTTCTCTGAACCCACAGCATTTATGGCCCTATAATAATAATAATGATTTTATTTGTAATGCACTTTACATTTAGCTAAATCTCAAAGTGCTACAGGTTAAAAACAAGAAAGGGTGCAAATAGTGACAGTTTTCCACTCCGCCGACTTTGTTTTGTCGCTAATACCTGATGACAGACCGCCAAACAGGACACATTTTCTCGCCTCCACCTCTGTTGTCAGAACCTCGATCTCACAGTCACCGTATTTCTTCGAATAAACGCCGCGGCGTTTAACGTTCATTTTTGGTGCGGCGTTTATTCGAGGGCGAATTAGAAGAAATACGGTAATTCAGACAAAGAAATGACCTCAGGAGCGCATTTATAGCCTATCTGCATATTAATTTATGGGAGGAGGCAAGGCGGGGTCTGTGGCTCGTTCACGTGCGGTCCATCTCACGTTGATTGTGATTTATAAAGGAAAGGTGCGCAGGACCTGGCGTACGACCGGTTTTATACATGTGAATATTTCTGTGTGTAGGTACTTTTCGAGTTTTGGCTGTACGCCATCTTCTGGTATGAAAGCTGCGCAATCCTTTATACATGAGGCCCCTGCTCTGCTGGCCCTGCATTCTCTTCCTCAGCATCGAGATTGCTCTGGGTACTATTCAGATAATGACAAGAGTATAGGAGTCATTCTTAAATATAATATTCAGGCCCTGTGTAGATACAATTTTCGAATTGAGCCTACCTCCTAAATGAAGTGGACTTGTCTAGGAAAGACCTTGCCTCCATGTACTCCCATCTCTACTTCTGTTTGTTACCTGCCTGGCCACTCTTCACATCTCCCTCTTCTTTGTCACATAAGTGTCCCTCAAATTTTTCCACCACTTTATTTCTTCAACTATAAAGTAGTAAAGTAGTAGTTATTCTGTAATGGTTAAACACAGTAAACAACACCAACCTGACTACACTCAGTCAAATAATAGGGATTAAAGAGCACAATACAGCTCATTGTATAATAGCTAATTTGTTTGGAAACGTTATCGTTATCTCAGAGGAGTCAGGTGGCTGAGCGGTGAGGGAATCGGGCCAGTAATCAGAAGGTTGCCAGTTCGATTCCCAGCTGTGCAAAATGACGTTGTGTCCTTGGGCAAGGCACTTCACCCTACTTGCCTCGGGGGAATGTCCCTGTACTTACTGTAAGTCGCTCTGGATAAGAGCGTCTGCTAAATGACTAAATGTAAATGTGTAAATCTCATTATCTAATTTCTTCTCAGACTCTGAAAATAATTTTCCAACGCCCTTTTTTGGAATGAAGAAAAAGATGGTTATAGTTAGCTAGAGCTAGCTATAACATAAGCTAGCGTAGTAGAAGTTTAAACAAATACTTTGAAGCGTGATATACACACACCATCGACACATTGAATCTCCTGTGTTATTCCTCTCCATATGTTGTCTTTATAATCGTTGTCCTTGTAGTTCTTTTCTCTTTTATCGTATAGTACCGGGTGCTGAGAAACAAAAACAATCATCCGATCCGCCATGTTGAATGTTTTGACTATGTCAGGGGTTCTCAAACTTTTCAGCCCACGACCCTTAAAATAATGGTGCCAGTGACTCGCGACCCCCGCACCCATGGAGGTGGTTTACGTATACGTGGGAGTAAAAATAGGCCCTGGGTCTGATCCAGACCGGCCCACCAGAACCGGTGTTACGTCCCAACTGGTTCCCGAGCTGTGCGTGCACCTATCAGTCTGCCTCTATCACCAGATTCGTCACAAATTCACAATGATTCACAGTGATTTTCAAGTCGGATCTCATATTTGCTGCGGCAAATATGAAAGTAGGCCTATAGGCTACGTGCGCACTACATTAGGCTACCATTCGCGACAAAATAAATGGAGACAAAATAAAACATTTGCAGGCTCGCATTAAGTGGGATTCGATCGCACTCGAGCAAAAACACGTGCGCACCAAAGTCCGTTGATTTACACCGCAAGCTATACCAGCTCACAAAATTGAGCTAAATCGTTACGTTGGCCTTCAGGTAACATTTTGATTTGGCTTCTTCTGAATCAACTGGTTCCCATAGACACTACCTAAATGTACATTTACATTTAGTCATTTAGCAGACGCTCTTATCCAGAGCGACTTACAGTAAGTACAGGGACATTCCCCCCGAGGCAAGTAGGGTGAAGTGCCTTGCCCAAGGACACAACGTCATTTTGGCATGGCCGGGGAATCGAACTGGCGACCTTCAGATTACTAGCCCGGCTCCCTCACCGCTCCCTCACCGCTCAGCCACCTGACTCCCTAAATGTAGGCTACTATGCACGTATTTGGGGTTGTTTCGAGGCAATAGCACGACATCACAGCTCCTTCTGACACCACATATTAAAAATTCATACTGAGAACGTCGCTGCTAACCCAGACTATACGATCAAAATACGCGTAACACAACATGGAAACATTCGTTTCCTATGCGATTTCATGTAGCCTATGGCTGAGTGTTTCTTCGCTATATCTTTTGAAATCAATTCATTTCATAATTGTATATTCTGAACAAATGTAGTGAGCACTACATTACAGCCATTCACACCATAATAAATGGAAGCTAAGAAAATAAAAGATTCGAGTGGGATTCGATCCCACAAGCAAAAACACAAGGATTGTTATAATCTGTTGCATTACACTGCGAGCTACTGAAGCACATGAGTAATTCAGGAATTAAGGGTCTGTGATATCGTGGTTAATATGGCTATTGCCTTGAGACAACTCCAAATACGTGATGAGTAGCCTACATTCGGGTAGTGTCTACGGTAACTAGTTGATTCAGAAGAACCAAAACAGCATGTTGCCTGAAGGCCAACGTAGTTAACAAATTCGTGACTGAATTCCTGAAACACTCATGTGCTTCAGTAGCTCGCGGTGTAATGCAACGGATTATAACAATGCATGTGTTTTTGCTCGTGGGATCGAATCCCACTCAAATCTTTTATTTTCTTAGCTTCCATTTATTATGGCGTGAATGGCTGTAATGTAGTGCTCACTACATTTGTTCAGAATATACTATTATGTAATGAATTGATTTCAAAAGATATAGCGAAGAAACACTCAGCCATAGGCTACACAAAATCGCATAGGAAACGAATGTTTCAGGTGTGATGTCATTCCCAGTCCTGAGTTTTTAAAGAATGGATCTTTGCATGATGGGCCTGACCAGAGCACAGGTGGCTTTACAGAACACGCTTCAAACTAGTCACTTTCAAAAGGGTGGCATTTTGACCCCATCAGGCCAAGATGTATCTGAAAGTTGGTATGCATGCCTTATTGCTCATGGGGAACAAAAGTCTCAAGAACTCTTAATGTCGGCAGCATGAATTTTTCTCTACAGTGACAATTTGTGAAGAATTTCAAAAAATTACTTAATCAGCCATTGCTCCAATTGTCTTGAAATGTTGTGTACATGTCTGTATGGTGTCAATTTAGCAAAAGTTTGCATTGTTGAGGAAGAACCCGCCATTGTTGCCTGCAGCTATATTTAATGTTTTGTTTTTCTATCTGGTTGCTGGGAATACATATTAGTTGAATTCTAGAGTTAAGTTTTACTTTTAATTTAAATAAATTGGTTAAGAGCATGAGAAGGAATTGACAAACAAGTTGTTGTACAGTATAGTACCCCTGACTAAGTTTGTCTTCTGAAGTACAGAAAGTGCTACCACGTTGTCTACAAAGTATTGGATGAACTCATGTAACACTTGAAGTATATACACTACCTGTGTGCGCTGTAGGACCCTTGCCCATAGACACTTGCATAGATCACATTGTGTGTATGTCTGTGTGTTTGGGTACAGGGCCCATAAACGGCTCATTTTTGTTATTTCGTAACCAAGGGGCAAACCTTTAACCTAGACTCATGATTAAATATCTTTGAGAAAATCAATAGACGATTAGATTTGTCTCAGGTGAACATAAAGAAACAAGTAATTTACCTTCGGGAACAGAGGCATCTGTGAAAGAAGCCAGAACTTGTCTCCCATGAAGAGACTGTGGAGCTCGAAAGTTCTTGTTTAGGTGCTGACTAAATCCCACCTTCAGAGTGTCCTCCAAAGCTGCCAGCTGGATAAAACACAACAATTTCAACATAAACGAAGGAATGCGAAATCTGTGAACTCCTTGTTGCCTTGTCATATTTGAGCTTTAATTCAACTTTCAAAAGCTGACATCAGCGCATCGCTTAGTCTGCTTGACCATGCGACTATCGTCACTCGTGCAAATTCTAAATGTTTTGAACTTTAGGATGAACAAATTGTCAGACTAATTAGGTTTGTTCGTGGTTTTTCTGGATTGTTTTTGAACCAGACCTGTTTCCTGGACACAGTGATGGTGTCGTTGAAAATGGTCCAGTTGACCGTCTGGAAACAAGGTGGAGTTGTCAGGGAGCCATTGTACCTATAGAAACGTTTGAGGTTTTTGGGCAGCAGGTGACGCATGTTGAAGCCTGGGATCTGAGTGTTTGACTCTGAAATAGAGTTGTGAAAGGAAAAATATTACAAACCCAGAAGCACTGTAATGTTCCACTGAGCTTTCAGAATCCCAAGCATGTGACTTAGATAGGAATGGTACAGGGAGTGTACAGAGGGAGCATATTCCAAGTTAAATGGTTAAACATGTACTGTATTGACTGCACAGAGTCTTATTCAGGAGTCTACCTTCAATGCTGATATCAGTGAGCGCTGATAGGATTTTCTCATAGTTTGCATTTTCATGGAGACCGACCTATAAAGAAAAAACATCTGACGCTATGAATAATGAAAATTGATTTTCCAATCAAAAAGTCACACTACAACCATCAATATTCTGCTCAGTTTGGTCAAAATGTCAGCCATTCAAAAATGATTTTGCTAATATTAAACAATCTTTACTGACACCAATGTAGCCCCCTAGTACTGCCAAGCCATCAGGTTTGTTGGCTGCCTCCGACAGATTGGCATATTTAGAGTTGTAATGAACTATGTGGATCTGAAAATAAAAAAAAGGTTAAAATAGTTTTTTTTTTAAAGAAAAAAGGACAAAAAACAAATGAAGTATATGGTCAAATTAATGCATGAATAAATACTAATTAATCAAAGATTACACACAATGCCTGGAGATATATCAATGAATTATATGTAATAGAGGATAAACTGCCATCTTTGTTTGTTTGTTTGTCCAGTCAAAAGTTTGGACACATTTTCCCATTCAATTGAATGGTACTGTATATTGGACATATATCCATATATCCACCCCCTCACCCTAACTGTCCCCCTCACCTCAGCGGGGAAGTGGATGTTATCAACAGTGTGTTCGGAGCCAGGCACCTCAACAGTCCCCCAGTGAAAGTGCAACTGGGCTGCTAGGTAAACATGGTCGAAGCCGCTGACAATGTGCATGGTACTTGGTAGACTCAGTTGCACTGGAGACACATGCAAGATGACATGGAACTTCAAGTCCAACATTACAATATGTTGTTCATGATGTCTTTATTTGGTTAGATTATAGTCATTTTATTTCATCATTGTCATATTAAAATAAACAATTTTACCAGAGTACACCAGACACTGTTCTCTGTTTTGTGAATGCTAGATATAAACAATGGTCATGAACAGAAATGTACTACATAATAGTGTAATGTGCAATCACATAAAAAAAACATTTTATTTATATATAAATATATTTAGACCATATGTTCTTTATATCATGGCCTATTGAAGACACACCAGCTACCCCACTGACAAAATCATGACACCTTATTCCACTTACAGGTATGTCCATTATTTAGCAGCATCAGTGAGGACCCATCTGTCAGATCATAGCCCTCCAAAGCTATAGATGGCAGTCTCGGGTCATAGATGGCTGCCTTTGTGTCAATGTTAATGGGGGACTGGGACTTTCCACTGCAATACAGAAAGGCAGCCGGCCATTCGTCCTGATCTGCACAAGAGAAAGAAAAGGGAGCAGGAGGAAAAGGAGGAGGATAAGGAACCAAATGAGGAGGTGGACAACGACAAGTATGAATGTGAATAACGGGAATTATTAACGTGACATGACTTTCAGATGTTTATCTTTGATAATGATAAAACTTATTCTAAATTTGTCAAATAGTCAACAATCAAGTAAGGGGTTAATACTTGGAAAAAGTGACGTATTACTGTACATATTTGAAGCACTTCAGACATTGGGATAATGATAAGATATGTGTGGTGTGTGTGTGTGTGTGTCTGTCTATATGTCTGTGTGTCAGCAAAGGTTAATTCGATAATGAATTGTCTGATGCCTTGTTCTATAAAGCTGAACAAAACGTTTTACTTTAATATTGTCAGGATGTGACCAAAGTCTAAGTTTTGTGGATGTTGCCCTGATATCAGTGTAGACTATATGCTGTTAAGGTGTAGTTTGAACATATGGCCGATATTATATTATTTGACCAACGTTTTTAATATTACTATCTTATCTCTAATTGCAAGCGTTTAACTCAACCTTTTGTGATGATAAGACTGTCCATGTAAGAGCCTCAATGTTAATAAGGAGAGGAAAGTCTAAATTGCCTTCAAGACAAAAAGTCTGTATGCCTGACAAAAGTCTGAGTACCAAAATGTTGCAGAAATTTAAAAAGTTTTACTATGAAAGCAGGGGTCAGATGGCTGAGCAGTTAGGGAGTTGGGCTATTAATCAGAAGGTTGTTGGTTCGAATCCCGGCTGTGCCAAATTACGTTGTGTCCTTGGGCAAGGCACTTCACCCTACTTGCCTCAGGGGGGAATGTCCCTGTACTTACTGTAAGTCGCTCTGGATAAGAGCGTCTGCTAAATGTAAATGTAAGAGTGTGCTGGTGCCTTTCCTATTTTTTTTTTTTTTACTAACCTATCCATGAGAAACAAAGCAGTTAAAAGACCTGTACCAATCTATATTTACCTTCATATCCCCAGTGTCCATGAGCTGCACCTGAGAATGGACAAGGAAAACAAAAATCAGTTTTCATCATTAATAATGTCATTATTAATGAGCGCATTTAGAAGACATTTTGCAGACGAAGGAAGGAACTAATGCAACACTGGCACAGTCATGAAAACATTACTTTTTACAAAGGCTCAGAGATAACCTTGAAAAAAGCAAACCAATATGCTCTTCAAACATGTTGGACTATTGAGTTGGTTCAAAGGCTGACATGGGTGACCCTAACTGCTCAGAGTAACAGGCCACCTAAAAATGTACTATCAGCTGATAAGACTTTCCAAATAATATTTCACACCATGGGTAACAACTAGCTACCAACTACACTAGATATCTAAAGGTTGAACTGTTCTGTGACCATAGTTGAAAGTACAAGGTATCAAGACATTCTAGCTGTCCAGATGACTCAAGATATCTGCCAACTTTCCTGAGTTCCATGGGTTTACTATGGCCACACACAATCCTCACTGTTTGCCCTTCTGTGAATGTGTCCATTATTAAGCTGGACTCAAAAGCCTGTCTTGGAGAAATGGTGCTGGTTCCCTTGGTGCAGCAGGAGGTGGGGGGTGTCTGCACCTTTCACTGTCTGCAGCAAATAAAAGGGACTTCACAGTAGTTAGTTTAGGTCATGCTTGGATTGTGGTCAAGAGGAAAAAACAGCAAAAGGAACACAATGAGAGAGAGGCCTATCCAAATCAGTTAGTATAGTTTCCCTACATGTGAGTGAGTGTTACCATGTTACCAGTGAGCGGAGACTCACTGGTAAATAGTGTTGTTTTTGGCGGCCTGTTTTAATTTTAGTTTTAGTCTAGTCTTTGTGTCAATCTGTCATTTTAGTTTTTATTAGTTTTAGTCACGTTCATACTCTTTTTAGTCAAGTTTCAGTTGACTAGACTTATCCATGACTATTTTCGTCTTATTTTCGTTTTAGTCGACAAAAACTTTAACACAGTTTAACATTTACATTTACATTTACATTTATGCATTTAGCAGACGCTTTTATCCAAAGCGACTTCCAAGAGAGAGCATTACAAAAGAGCATAGGTCACTGATCATAACAACGAGATAGCCCCAAACATTGCAAGCAGCCAAAACATGAAGTATACATTGTGAAAAACCAAATAAGTGCCAAGGGGAAGAACCATAAGAGCATGCAGTTAAACAAGTTACAATTAAACAACATGAAACTCAAAAAAGTGCAAGAGTGTACCTGTAAAGGAGAAGACAAAAACAACAGTCAACAGTAAAATATTTCACAGTGAGTACAAGAATTTAAAACCGTCACAACTAACCAACAGGAGCAACAAGTCTCTCAATACGAGTCATTGTGATCCTGGAGGAAATTAACATCAGGTCCAGCCAAGCATTCCTAAGTGCCGTTGTACTCCCGGAACAAGTGCGTCTTGAGCCTTTTCTTGAAGGTGGGGAGACAGTCAGTGTCCCTGATGGAGGAACATTTAGTCTAGTTTAAAGATCCTGTAAAGTGCAATTGTGCAATTGTGCAATTGAAAACGAGTTTTAAGTTCATCACACCACAGAAGAATGTGTTATTAACTACCCATCCAAATTCTAATGAAAAAAAAACACAGACAAGTATGTTAAATTAGGCTTTAAAATCGTGAGAAAATCAGCAGTCTTCTCTGCTTGAGACTGGGGGGGCGTGTCGCCTGAAGGAGCTGAAGCTCCGCCCCCTCGCTGGAAACGCCGCCTGTCTCAAGTACCTACGACACAGATCATTTATTTGTTCAATGAGTGAAACATACAGATGCATATAAATGAAGCTTGTTCCCCTGAGCAGGAGTAAAAATGGACACCAGAGACAGCAGACAGTGAGCTCTCCAACTACTTATAGCACATTAGCTAGACTACCATTTAATCAAAATACCATCATTCTACACTGAGTAATATCAAGTTAGCGGTTTGCACTAACTCATAGCAGAGATACCTCTGGAAAAGGTATCTAGTATAATTATAACAAGCACACAGAAATAAGTGATGAACTGCTGGCGGCGGTTCAGGTGCGACCGGAGGAGGAACGGCTGGGAGGGCGATGCTCGGTACTGCTCCGCGCTGCAAGAGAAGCCGTGTGTCCGATTGTTCGTGAACCCCGTCCGTCTCTGGTCCATGTTAAAACTATCCGCCGTGAAATGGTCACTGCAGAGGCGGCTGTTGGAGTTGATGCGAGGCTTTCCATCAGCGTGGCTCTTCACAAAATCAATCCACCTATTTTTCCTTTCCTCATCACTATGGAAATCAAATAGCGTTGCAGCGCAGCTGAAGTTGAAGATGCAGTTGCGGGTGGAGGGAGACATCCTGAAGCTAGCTAGCTAGCTGATGAAGGCTACAATAACAATACAGCAGGAGTCGTAACCGAAGTGGAGTTGGAGGACCTCTTATACATATGAGCTACAGCAGTGTGCGAATTACGGGGGGGTTTGGGGTGGTCTGACCACAGGTCGGGGGGGTCGATACATTTATATATCGTTCTTACCTGAAATCGTAAATATCACAATATAGTTACCATATTCATTCAATAACAGGTTGGCGATACACAGAAATGTTGACTTTATGGCAGGGAATATCACACACTATTACACTGACTGCTATAGTCAAAATCAATAAACACAGCGCGAGTGACCAGTGCCCAATAAAACTCCGCGCGCGAGTGACCGGGCAGTGTGCAATGCGTTCTGCGTCGTGAGAAAGTGCAAGAAAAGCAAGTTTGCTATCTAATACCTAAAAAATCTGTCACGAATGTATTTGTAATGGCAATTTGCTGTAGAATATTCACAAGAATGTTAATGATAGAAACATGGTTAACCACCAATTTAAAAGATAGCTATCGCTAGTTCTACATCAAGCAAGATAGCTTCATTTGTCTGTCTCATTGCTTGTCAGAATCTGGAGAGATTTCCAACAACCGTATTTTGTGAGATGAACAGTCATATGTTCCTCTGGTAATTTTGTAAAGATCAACTTTTTTATTTCTGAAAGAAATAACTACAAACAACAGTGTTTGTAGTTTTAGTAGTGCGTTCGTGTGTGCCATTATCGTGCCGTTTACTTGGTTGGGGCGGCGGCAGGGGTGAACTTCGTCCCGGGGGGGCGAAGATTTCAAAACTCTGTGCAAAAATGTGCTTGGTGATTCAGAAAATATAGTTTTGACAAGGTATTCACGCCACAAAATACAGTCCATTCCAGTTGAGTCATGTTAACAAATGTTGGATTCCCTCCTGGACCATAACCAGGGACCATTGTTATCAGTAGTCCCACATATTGTGATGAATCAATCAACAGCATGTCCAATAAGGACAAGTGTTCTCAACCTCAGCCAAGAAAAAAGTATTTTGAACTAGGTACTATTTAACAATGTAATAATAAAAGAACAATATGATGTTCATCCATCTACCATTATATATTATCCATGTGGAATAACAATGCAATTTAAAATGTTAATTTCAGTCCATGTCTGTTGAGTGTTTTTTGTTCACTGGCAATTATCTGATTGTTATGCTTTCTGATGATTTAATCATTCTGTATTAAAGGGGTGATTGACTGGGTTTTTGGGGTATTTCACACTGTTCCTTAAGGTCTCTGAATAGGGTATGTAAAATTGGTTGGGCTGAAAATGGCCCGGTGCTGTTCTATGCCCCCTTATACATCCAGTAAAATTTTCCCGGGAAAAAACACTAGGTTTTCTCCTTTTATGGTATGCTCATGAATATATACATCAGCTGCACGCTGATTGGTTGGTTTACAACGAATGAAGCTGCGGAGCAAAGACGCAACACTACCAACACTCACTGAAACATGAAGGTGGAGACTTGAAATAAAAACTTACAAATAAATCTATTGTGTCTACACAACACTGTTTTCAACAGATTGATTAGATTAGTTGTTTCCACTTCTGTTGTCGAAGCAAACAGGATCGCCTTAGGTGGGTAACGTTCATTCAACTCAGCTTCAGTTAGCTCTAGCTATCTTACTGAAAAATAGATCTGGACAAACATGCATCTTGAATTGTAGAATTACATGACAACACGTTTTATTTATTTGAATGAAACAGTCTGGAACATGAAATAACGTTAGCCCCATTGCCAATAAACTAGGCTAAATCATCACACATTCTACCTATGCTCTTGCGTTAGCAAGCTAAACTAGTTTACAGTCTAGGTGTTCTTGCATTCCTTGCAAATCAGTGTTAATAAAAAGCAGATGAGCTAGAGTCTAGCTAACATTGACTAGACGGGCATGATGTTTGTCTATACCGTAGCGTAGAAGATCCATGTGCAGTTCGACCCTCAACACATTTGCGCGAACCATTTTACCAAGGACGTTTAGAAAACCTGGGACAATGTAAAGCAGGATTTGTTACTGTTGCTGAAGAGGTGCGTTCCGACCTTATGTTCATCACAACCGCAAGCTGTAGTATGATTTTGTCGGTAACAGTTATTAGCAATGCTAACGTATCCGGTATCTAGCACCTGCCTTTCTCTAGTTATTTCAAATAGATAATCTTGACAGGCGTTTAGCAATAGGCTAGACTGCTATTCGTTTTCTGGCAATTTTTTCGGAAGCATCCCTTACCCCGACTACAGCTAGTCTAGCTAGAGTCATTTTCTAAGTAAGGTATGTTGATGTGTTTAGAAACTTATTTAGCATTCTACCTATGCTAGATACAGGAGACGTTAGCATTGCTAACTGTTATCGACAAAATCATACTTACAGCTTGCGTTTGTGATGAGCATATGGTTGGAACAGCACCTCTTTTCAGCAACAGCGGCTTAGCAAATCCTTCTTTAAATTGTCCAAGGTTTTCATTCAAAACTGTCCTTGGTGAAATGGTTCGAGCAAATGTGTAATTGAGGGTCGAACTGCACAGGGATCTTCTCATAGACAAACATCAACGTCAAGTGTTTGGTTCCTTAGGAAGACTCTGAAAAGTGTCAGCATTCCCTGTGCAGCCTGGAACACTTCATTTACCACCGTAGTCCATTTTCAATATGCTAGAAAAATGTTCTTCTTTGTAATTCTGTGGAAGTACACATAGCATCAAATTTTGGGGCGTGACCAAGGTACAGACCAGAGCCAAAAAAAGGTGGCTTTTTCAAAACCTACCGTTTTACAGCTACATTTTTTAATTGTGAGATTTACATAGGAAAGAGGTGTCAATGGACTTTGAGGTTCACTTCAGGTTCACGGTTCTGCAATCAATGACCCCTTTAAAAGCTTGGTGGTAAAATGTGATGACAAAGAGGGTTGATAAACACAACCTCTGTTTTCTTACTGTTCAAACATCCCACACGTGTGCTCAACAGCAGCTTTTCCTAATAACTCTTACCGGCTTTCAAACATACTTTAGGTACTCAGGAATTTTCAAAAGCCTGATTTAAATTAAGTATTTTCTTTAGTTTTTAGTTTTGCATCGCTTTAACCCTGACTCCCGATATTATTAAAGGGGTCATTGATTGCAGAACCGAATTTACCTTGTCACAGTTGAATAACGACAGTTCAGTGGGTAAAATGGACATACAGTGAACCCCAAATTGACACCTCTTTCCTATGCAAATCTCACAATAAAAAATGTAGCTGTAAAACGGTAGGTTTTGAAAAGTTCGGTGGCTCCACCTTTTTGGGCTCTAGTCTGTACCTTTGTCACGCCCCAAAACACTGCTCTGTGTACTTCCACAGAATTACAAAGAAGAACGTTTTTCTAGCATATTGAAAATGGACTACGGTGGTAAATGCAGTGTTCCAGGCTGTACAGGGAATGCTGACACTTTTCAGAGTCTTCCCAAGGAACCAAACACTCGACGGGCTGTGATGTTTGTCTATGAGAAGATCCCTGTGCAGTTCGACCCTCAATTTGCTCGAACCATTTCACCGAGGACAGTTTTGAAAACCTGGGACAATGTTAAGCAGGATTTGCTATGAAGCTGTTGTTGAAAAGAGGTGCTGTTCCGACCTTATGTTCATCACAACCGCAAGCTGTAGTATGATGTTGTCGCTAACAGTTCGGCTATTAGCAATGCTAACGTATCCTGCCTGTATCTAGCATCGGTAGAATGTGTGATGATTTAGTTTATTGGCAATGGGGCTAACGTTATTTCATGTTCCTGACTGTTTCATTCAAATAAATAACCCGTGTTGTCATGTAAATCTACAATTCAAGATGTTTGTCCAGATCTATTTTTCAGCAAGATAGCTAGAGCTAACTGAAGCTGAGTTGAATCACGATAGTTTGTTTGCTAAACTGTAGTGCTAACGTTACCCACCTATAAGTCGATCCTGTTTGCTTGCACAGGGATCTTCTACACTAGAGCTACGGTATAGACAAACATCAGCCATGCCCGTCGAGTAGCTAGCTCATCTGCTTTTTATCTATTATTTTAACGCTGATTTGCAAGGAATGCAAGAACAGCTAGATAGCGAAAACACCTAGACTGTAGGCATGTAAACTAGTTTAGCTTGCTAATGCAAGAGCATAGAATGTGTGATGATTTAGATTATTGGCAATGGGGCTAACGCGTTATTTCATGTTCTTGACTGTAAAGCCAATTTCCTAGTCCAGCCTTGGGTTGACACGCTTCAAGCACTGTATCGATAGTCAGATGGTTCGTGGTTGATAACAGGGGATTTATTGCAGCAAAGATGAACATAGAATTTGTACCTTGAATTGAGATGGTTACTTCACGTTATGTTCCACTC
The DNA here is from genome assembly GCA_023658055.1 of Thaleichthys pacificus. Taxonomy (NCBI): domain Eukaryota; kingdom Metazoa; phylum Chordata; class Actinopteri; order Osmeriformes; family Osmeridae; genus Thaleichthys; species Thaleichthys pacificus. Next base: position 6,151,466 of record CM042865.1, read on the forward strand.
ATTATGTCTATTTTACCGATTTTATTTGACCGAATTCTGCATTAGCAAAACACAAAAGAAGTGGCTTCGTCCCAATATCTCTACAGACCATGCATCTAATATCATGCTCAACACTTGAACGGGGGCTTATTACTTGAAAGAGGAATTATTTACTGTGTCGTCTCAGTTACACTATCAGGGCTTTGAAATACTGTGACTTGCTCAAGTAAGCAAATGGCTAGTAGAACATAACATTTCATAATAATTCCAGTAAATCAAGCAGCGCTGTAAGACCCAGTGAAATGTTATACAGATAACAAACTAACATTAGCTAGCATCGCTACGACATTGGCTAACTCTACTTCGGTAGGCTATCCTCAGTATTTGCAAGCTAGCTAAATTTATACTGTATCTAAAATAAGATAAATAGCCCCAAGACGAGCTTTCACGGGTGTTCGCGCGTCTATGTTGCTTCACTCCTTGTGCCTGTGCCTCGTCCATTACTGTTTACAACGTTAGCAGGACTACTTGGTTGGCGTTGTCTTCTTAGCATGAGAAGTACAAGGTTTGGCGTGAGAGCGTGTGAACTGGTTGAATTGCGTGTCTCATGGCCAATGCGTGAGCGTTGGCAGCCCTGTATTAAAAGGTGTATAGCCTACTTTACAGTTGAATATGAGCTGATATTTAACTATGTACATTTAACCGATACAAATGCTGCTATTGAGCATTTGTATTGGGCACTTGTCCAAAGGACAAGTGCCAAAGTTAATGTTGAGCCCTGCTGTATGTAATGTAAGCAAATGTAAATCAGTGTAGGTGAAGGAGAGAGATAGAGATAAAATAAAGATGAGGGAGGGAGAGATCTTCAGTCAGAGGCTTCAAGGAGCAGAGCAAGCTTTGTGATGGGCCTGGTCTTGGTCTGAACTTGTCTCAGAAATCCTCTTTTGTTAGGCAGGGTTTGTGTGATTCGGCCCATGACCCATGAGTTTCTGGGAGCAGTGTCATCTATTATGAGGACAATATTGCCAGCAACAAAGTTTCTCCTTTTCTTAGTCCACTTTTGCCTTTCTTGAAGTTCTGGCAGGTATTCTCTTGTCCACCTTTTCCAAAAGAGGTCTGCCATGTACTGTACTTGGCTCCATCTTCTTTTGGCGTAGCAGTCCAAGCTGAATACTCCAGGTGGCAATGAAGGCTTTCCTTTAAGGGGAAGGAGGTGATTTGGTGTGAGAGGCTCCAGATCCAGAGGGTCATTGCAAGCTTTAGAGATGGGCCTGTCAGTAATTATAGCTTCAACCTCACAAAGCAACATGCTCAATCCCTCTTCGTCCAGAGTCTGTTCCATGGCTAAGGCTCCAAGAATGCGTCTGACTGTTCTTATTTGCCTCTCCCATATTTCACCGTGGTGTGACCCAGCAGGTGGGTTGAATATCCATGATTAACCTTTCTTATGCAAGGTGGAATGAATCTTGAGATTGTCCAGATCTTGAATAGACTTTCGCAATTCTCGTTCTACTCTTACGAGATTGGTTCCGTTATCAGATCTCATGGTCTTGACTGTGCTTCGTCTTGCTACAAACCTTCTGATTGCATTAATGGAGTCGGTATTCAATGTATGTGCAACCTCCAAGTGCACGGCTCTGATGTTCAGGCACGTAAAGATAACTCCATACCTCTTCAAATTGGTTCTTCCCCTCCTTACTTCAAAAGGGCCTAAGAAGTCTACGCCTACATTAGTGAAAGGTGGTTCGTCCGGTAACAATCTGTTAGGGATGGGCGGATCGATCCGAAAGTATCAATATTTTCGATACTGGCATTATATCAAAAGGATCGATTCTCAATTTGAAATATCGATCCTACCTGGGATTTCTTTTAAACAAGTGATTTTAGAATATTTTTTATAATAGTTGTAGGCCGTATAGTATAGAAATTTACTTAAATAAGAAAGTCAATGGGAACTATTTTTTCTTCCGCTGTGTCTGTGCTTATTCATGAGTTCATCAGCGGCAGCGCGCCACGCTCTCTCACTCAGTGAAAGCACACTCAGCGCAGATTCGAGTGCATTGCTGCAGTCATGACTGAAAGGAAAAGAAGCATAATCTGGAATTATTTCACTCCAGTTAACAACGATGAAGCTTTATATGACATTTGTCAAACAACAATACGCCATTGTGGCAATACCACAAACATGACAAGCATCTAAAAGTTAAACACCCTAAAAAGCACAATGAAGTACAGCTGACGCGAGCAGAGGAGGCAACACACACGTAATGCCTATTGTGGTTTATTTAATATTAATAACGATGGCTTTCAGAATGCATTATAAAATTACAAAAAAAAATAATAATAATCACAAGTATCAGTATCACTGATACTCCACCACACACCACTCTGAGTAGTAAGTGATGAATTTCATGACTGTATTCACTTGTTCATTCACAGGAACAACACTTACGGTGAAGACTTTTACTTCAGGATCATCCGGTGTCAATGTGCATTCTGGACTTCGCGGCCACTCAGTTTCTGGATGTTGCAGGAATTCAGGACCTTGGATCCACACTGAATTCAGGAAACGAGTGACTGATATGCCTCTGGACGCACAATCAGCAGGATTCAGAGTGCCACTGACATAACGCCACTGTGTAACACCAGATGAAGCACGGATACCGGACACCCTATTGGCAACAAAAGTGTGAAATCTAGAGGTTTAATTTCTCAGATACTTAAGCACAGATGTGCTATCTGTCCAATAGACTGAAGGCATCAAAGAAAGTTCGAGTTCTGACTGCAGCATTCTATCCATTCGTACAGCCATAGTAGCTGCTGTGAGCTCAAGCCTTGGGATGATTTTGTGTGATGGGTTTTAATGGCACCACCCTTGCTTTGCCCATAACAAAGGCACAGTGAGCTTTGTGCTCATCATCCTGAAGTCTTAGGCAGGAGACAGTGCCATAACCACTTTCACTTTTTGATGGAGCTGAGCTGAAGTGAGGGTACCAAAATTCTCTGGCAAGAGGCATCTCCTAACTTTGAACTTCTCCAGTTGGGACAGGTCAGTTAGCCAGCTTAACCATCTCCTGTGTAGTTTTTCTGGTATGGGATCGTCCCAAGCAAGTCTTAGTCCACATAACTCCTATAGTATCTGCTTTGCAGAGAGGATGACTGGTGCCAACATACCGAAAGGATCGTATATGGAACTCACCATAAACAAGATTCCTCTTCTGGTAAGTGGCTTGTCTTGAAGATGGATTTTTAAGACAAATTAATCGGACTGGATACACCATTGCACCCCAAGAGCTTTTTCAATGGGCAATGCGTCTTGATTCAGATCCAGATCTTTTATCTCTTGTGCTAGGATCTGTTCTGGGACGGAGAGAAGCAACAACCTGCTGTTACTGATCCATTTAATCAGCTTAAAACCACCAGTAGTGCACAGCCTGGTGAGATTTTTGGCGAGTAGAATGGCCTCTTGCTCAGAGTTTATAGACTTTACGGAGTTGTCCACGTAAAAGTTTCTGAGAACTGTCTGTGTGACTTCTGGGTCAAAGTTGGCAATGTTGTTTCTCGCACATTGCTGTAAAGCAAAGTTGCGCAGCTGGGAGATGATGTGGCTCCAAAGTTGTGTACCACCATCTTGTAATCCTCAAAGATCTTTGCACAATTCTCCATCAGGTCACCACAAGAATCTTAAAAGATCTGAGTCCTCGTCAGGTACTCGGACTTGGTGAAACATGGCCTCCACATCAGCTATAAAGGTGGCAGTCCCTTGCCGAAACCTTGTGAGGACACCAGTAAGACTGTTGGTGAGATCTGGGCCTTGTAGAAGCTGAGAATTGAGTGACAGACCTTGGTAAGTAGCTCCCCAATCAAACACTACCCGTAACTTGTGCGTTACACCCCATGATGAGGTATGTACCATGTCTTTCCCGTCTTGGTTTTCTTTTGCATCTCCTGTAGTGTTATTTGGATAGCAAAACCTTTCCTTAAATTGTCAGCCATGAATCTTTTGTATTCCTCATTGATACGCAGATTTTCTATACATGTGTGAGGTTGTCTCTTGCAGTGGTCAAGAGGTCACGTAGCAGACCTTGGACAATACACATATAGATCAGGGAATGTGCTCTGGTCAACTTAGGTTAAGAACAAGATGCAGAGAATAGTACAAGCGATGATTGATGACCGCATCCCGTGTATCGTTTCTTCTGTGCATCAAGTTGTGGAATGTGTACCGTTTAAGGATATGTTTTGGTGGTTACTATATTTGTACAGTCCAGCCATATATAAAAGGACTTCTGAGAGACATGTTTTCTCACTCATGCCAACCACTCTGCCTGTCGTGGTGACGTGATCCGAGCAGCTCGACCTAATAAACAAAGTCAACTCTTTTCATTGTGGTGCTTTCCTTGGCCCATCCTCTGACAGAAAATCATCTAACACTCATGAAAAGGTGTGTTCTTTAGCAGTTTTCTTTTCAAGCTTATGGCTCTTTGCTCAGCCAGACAGCGGTTGTTTGGGAACTCAACGTTGTCATTTCTCAAAGGCAAACCAATGCTGTAGTGCCCTTCATTCAGCTTTACTGAGTTCGAAACTTTTTTCAAGAATGCATGGTCTTCTTGAGACATCTCCAAGCACTCCTCATGCTGACGCTCTGGGAAATCATGTTTCAGCTGTTGTTGTAGTAACTCCTCAATCTTCACCAAAGAGATCCTGTTTGCTGTGATGACCTTGCCAGTGCCCTTTGTGAGCGGCCCATTGACTGTCCATCCAAGAGTGGTTTTTACTACGGCCATTGCTTTACATCCTCCTGATTGGGAATATTTTCAGGTTTCACAGGAATCAGTGTGGGAGTACACCTCGGGGAGTTCCAGATACTCATTGCTTTCAAGACCACTGATTTCCATACCTGTCACCAGGGACGTCTTTATGACCTGTTCCTTGTTCATAGTTCTAAGCAGAATACTTGTTCTGCTTCCTGTGGTCTGCAACTGCCTGAGTAAGGACTCTGTGCAGAATGTCGCAGAGCTTCCTGGGTCCATAAAAGCATAGGTATTAATCGCCTTCTCACCTTTTTTCATTTGGACTTTCACAGGGACAATAGCAAGTTTGATTTCTGAGTTACCGGCCCCAGTATCACTCCACATATTAGTTTGATTTGCGTATATGTTTGTCACAGCCATATCTTTTGAGCTGTCACCTTTCTGATTATTAGTCTCTTTTTTGTTGATATGTAGGACCGTTGGATGCTTAAGAGAACACACTTGACAGGTAAGTCTCTTTTGACAACCTTTGCTCATGTGACCGACTTCCAAGCATCCAAAACACACTCCCTTTTTTCTTAAGAACTCCAGTTTTTCTTCGATACAGTGCTTGAAGTGCACTGTATTGCGCGTCAACCCAAGGACTAGGAAATTGGCTTTACAAAATGTCAAAAGACCTTGCTCGCAATGCTTGCGTATGTGTTAAGGAACGTTAATAGGAACTGATCGCTAGCAGTAACGCTACGATTATTTGCTTTGACGACTGTTTATCAAGCTGTGGAAACTACTATCTTGGCCTTCCGTGAAGAGGTGAATCCGCACCGCTCATAGGATGCGCGTCCGTGAAGTGCGTTGACGTCATCTCATTGAGAACGTTTTGTGTTCCTCGTTTTCGGAAAACAAATGAACGAAATTATTACTTTAATTACAATTTTGACGGTGCAAAACAACTACGAAGTCTCAGTTGATATTAACCCTTGTGCTGCCTTCGGGTCACATGACCCAAAGGTTCATAACGAACCATCGTTGTGTTTACCCAATTTTACCCAATACAAAAAATATATATATATTTTAACCTTTGCAATGTGGGGGGTCTGAGACAGCCCAACGGTTAAAAGAAAATGCTTCACTTTGTTTTTGTATGCAGTAAAGTTGTCGCAATACGACGGTGGGTCACAATGACTGATGGGTCAGAATGACCCGAAGATAACACAAGGGTTAAGGATTATTTGATTTAACAAGGAAAGCCATGTGAAAACGTGTGCATTGTTATCTGTTGGAATTGCAAACAAAGCAAAACGTGAGAAAATGAAAGAATGAAAAGTTTGCTCAGGATCAGAAGTTTGGAGGAGGATATTGACACTGCCCATACAGAGCAACTTACACAGCTCAAAGGATCTAGAAGTGCCAAATCGGGTGTCTTAACCAGAAAGAAAAATGAAATCACTGAGTTAATGAAGGATGCATGCAATCTTGAAAAGGTTCAATCAAAAATGGAAAACTAGTCTAGAGTTTCTCGAGAAACTCCTTTTCCATTTTTGATTTAACCTTAATAACTCTGTCAAATCTGTATTAGCATGAAGATGATGTTAAAAGGGATCAAAGTGAGTGGATTGCCCCTAAAATTGCACCTTTGTTAATTTTCCAAAACAATGTATCAAAATGGGTTGATCAAACTGAAAACTTGACTGGTAATGATGCTACATTGGGTACCTCATTTACTATGGATGATATTACGCCTAATGACAGTGTTTCCAATGCACCATCACGACATTCATCAAAAACATCAATGATTTCTATTAAAATGCATCTGGAAAGTGAACATGCTGAGTTGGCAGCCAAGGCTGAGCGGCTTCAAAAGAAGCAGCATCTTGAAAAAAAAGAAACTGAGCTCAGAGCTGAGAAGGAGAAGCTTGAATTGGAGACTCAAATGGCTGCAAATACAGCAAAGTTAGGCATCTTAAAAGGATTTGAAATGTCATGGAATGTGCCTGAAAGAACAGAAAGAATGGATGGAATGAATGAATGAGTATTTGGAAGAAGGATTGGCACAACATGATGAACAGGATGAATTTGAGGACACTAAGCTGACCCAGGCACAGGGCCGCCCATAGAAATGGCTGGACCCCTGAAAAGGTCCAGTGAATGGGCCCCCCCTAATAGGTCTTTACTTATATTAACGCATGCACGTGTGTGCTCTCTCTCTCCTACATAAAACACGTAAACTGAGAGATACTTACTCAGTGATGGGAGCTACATTATAGCAAAACAAATACATCTTTATACATAAAACTTAAACATAAAGTTTACTAAATATAACAGAGGCCTTAACAACTTGTGTGGCGCCGGGCCAGACACACACACATAAAATAACAATTTGACACACTGAGACCTGCTACACTCACACCACATTTTCTAGTACAAAATGCAATTTACCTGCCTTCATCTTTGCCTATTATACAGCCATCTTCCTTGTCTTTCTGGATGCAAAGTCTTTTATAATGTATTTGAAGTCAATTTGTTTAGCCATTTCACACTCAATGGTGATTGAGCCTCTCCTGGCTCATTGTGGAGCGCAAGTCATTTTTAGGATTTTGAGTTTACTGAAGGACCTTTCTCCTTCTGCTACCGTTACAGGTAAAGTGCGGAATATCCTCAGAGCAATGAGCAATGCAGAACATGCACTTTCTCAGTGTCAGCTTTGCTCAAACTAGCTTCCTCTTGGCTAGCATCGTGGCTATTGCTGCTCGTCTCTGCAGCCTGGCTGGGAGCATCTTTCGAAGTTGACTGGAAACAAATATTTATTACTTTTATTTGGGGGTAATGCCCTTGCTAGCTCTCCTTTTTTTCTCTTTTCTTTTCTGATATCCCGATTTCTGAACAGGTCCTGGCATAGCAACGAAATGTAGTCTACTCTGACATTAGTATTAGCTTAACCTTAGATCAATAAATGACATCGCTAAACAAAAAACGACTCATACCATTTTTAGGAGAGACGGGGGGACGGGGGGACGGGGGGTTCATTATGAAACAGGCTACATTTTACTAAAGCAACAATACAATGTTTATGTTTGATTTTTAAGTAATGGTGAGTATTTCAGTTCAAAATAAAATTGGTTATAATTTCTTAAAATATTTAGGTCGAACATGCTGGCATCGCGGCTGGGCCCCACCACGGCTGGGCCCCAGAAAGCTTTCCCCCCTTATGGGCGGCCCTGCCCAGGCATACGAACAACCTGCAGCTACTTTGGACAGTACCACCAGAGCCCGTTTAAGGAGAGCCTTGCCACTCCCTATTAAGCCCCATTGTACCGAATTTGGCTGCAGTTCTACCAGAGTTCCACTGGGGGTGATCGCGAGCGAGTGCATGTTGAATGGGAGTCTATGGAGCTAAACTGCTAAATTTGTCTCTTTCGCCTGATTGTCGTTGAGAATCTCAGATTTGATTGTAGTTTTTGCATGTTCAACATGGATTATAGGTCGAAAGTTGAATGAACGAGTACTTATGTCCTTTTGATTTCTTACAAGGTGAGTCGTTGTTGCCCATAACACGCTAGCATTCTGCTAATGAATGCTGATTGGTTAGTGAAGGACTGATACGACCAGAGCACCCGCTTCATGGCATCCGAAGCGGAATCAGAATGTCAGAGCATTAGCAACATTAGCAACAACATTAGCAAGCCAAAACTCTTTCTAGCATGTGTATTGACAGGGAGAGCCTAACCTGTCAGCTGTGTTGTCGATGCCTTGAGAGAAAAAAGGAAGTGACCAGAGCTTGTCATAAAGCAGTAGCTCTGGTCGTACGATGTGTATGACGTCAATGACATTTTCAAATGCTTTTTAGAACAGAAAGGCGACTTTAAAAAAATCTAACAGCCAGCAGTGTGTATTTTTTTTGCCTTCCCTTTCGAATTCAGAATTCAAATTACTAGACAAAAAATTATATCCTGAGAAAAGTGGATTTTGAGGGGTATAGCTCCATAGACCTCCATTCATTCTGCACTCGCTCGTTAGCGCCCTCACATGGAACCGCAACCAGTTCAGAACCCGGAAGTTTACAGAGAGTGGCAGTTCTCCCTATATTAGACATTCTCTGGTACCACTGCGGATCAGGAAACAGCAATGAGAACTCAAGAGGAACCTGTAAAGACAATTACCAGAGAATGTCTAATAGAGGAGGACAATACATCCTCATCAGACTCATTATGCCCCTTTGGTCCCAACGTTTGTCAAACGTAAAGTTCCAGTAGATGTCGCTAAAGATCGTAGACCACTCCAAACTTCGACCATCAAGTCATCTGATCTTTTTGCCTACCCAGGTAGCCATGACTTCATGTCTCGTGGTACAGGAACACGTGGAGGTGTGGGCTCAACAACACACCCACAAAGAAAAAGATCTACAACTATCCATGATCAAAGTATGAGTACGAGTTGTTATGATCAGTGACCTATGCTCTTTTGTAAAGCTCTCTCCTGGAAGTCACTTTGGATAAAAGTGTCTGCTAAATGCATAAATGTAAATGTAAAGTAGAAAACATGAACTTGACAGTCTGATGAACATAATGGAGAATCAAAACCAAATAACAGAAACTTTCATTAAGCAACAAGGCCAATTTACTTTACCATCAGTCAGCATTCCTGTCTTCAAGGGAGATCCTCTGGACTATCTGTTCTTTATGAGAGCTTTTGAACATGGCATCGAAAGGAAAACTGAGAGCAACCAAGACAGACTGTTCTTTTTAGAGCAGTTCACCTTGGGACAACCAAGAGAACTAGTGCGTAGTTGCCAATATATGCATCCAGACAGAGGTTATGCTGCAGCAAAGGAACTTTTAAAGAAGCACTTTGGTGATGAACACAAAATTGCTACTTCATACTTGGACAAAGGTCTCAACTGGGCAGTGACTAAGGCAGAGGATGCAGATGCCTTGCAGGCTTATTCTGTGTTTCTCAATGGATGTTTGAATGCCATGAACTCTGTACAGTATTTGGAGGAATTAAATCATCCAGTTAACATGAAAGCCATTCTCAGTAAGTTACCTTTCAAATTGCAAGAAAGATGGCGAATTAAAGCTTTTGAACTACAGAAACGCAATGGCCAAAGGGCAAAGTTTTCGGATTTAGTAGAGTTTGTGAGCTACCAATCCAGAATCCTGTCACATCCATTGTTTGGAAACTTAAATCTAAATCTCACACAGGCAAGAAGGGCCGGCTCATCACAGGCAAGCAAGCCTATCCTCTCCAAGGACTGGAGGCCCAAAGGTGGATACAGTGGGTTTGCTACCAGTGTGGAAACGGCAACGCACAGCAATACTAAGCAGGTTGTATCGGAAGGTGCAAATAAAACAAAGAAAAACAAGTAAAGAGTGTTTGCATTGCATCCATCATCTCAGTTCATGTCCGCAGCTGAGAAAGAAAAATAATGAGGAAAACTGATTTATTTATTATTGTACCTTGAATTGAGATGGTTCGATCAACCTGGAGGTGCGAAACAGCAGTGGATCAAACGATTTCCATTGTTCCAAACGTAGCGCTTGCTGCGGTCAAAAAACCTTTTGGCTGCATGCTTGGCAACAGTGCTACTACTGTCATAGCTGCCTGTCACGAACGGCCAAACCGGACACGTAATTCTTTCCTGAAATAACTCAGGTCACTCCCACAAACAAATTATTCGTAAGTAAAGCGTTTAGACTTTTAATTGACAATATTGACAACACATATTAAGAAACTTGTCTTTACGCATAATATCGTCTCCAATTTCAATTCAAAGCGGTAAATCTAACACTATCCACCTATAGACTAGAGGGTTTTCATGACGCGTCATCAGACCGGAAGTCGCCATATTGGAGGCACTCCGCATCACAACAAAGCACAGGCACTGAAGTATATCCCGAACGTCGTCAAGGAAAATGGTTAATTATTGCCGTGTTTCAGGTTGTACCAATAGGACAGATCGAGAAAAACATTTGGAATATTATCGACTTCCAAAAATTATTAAAAACCAGGGAGAGGAATGCCAGAAATTATCAGAGGAAAGGAGGCGCTTGGCTACACCTTGACTCCGTATCGCAATTATATCATACAGTTAAGGTTAGGTTGATTAAAGACGTTATTGCATTACTTACTTTGGCTTTCACAACACAACGGTCGTTGATAACTTGGTACTGCGTCTCCCTCCTCACCCATCCACACACCATCTGGTTAGAGGCCTCCAAACCTTTGTAGGATTTAAGGTCTTCTGCTGTGTATGGGCTCGGCGAGAAAACCAGGTAGCTAGTTGACTATATCGGGATATGCAACTGAAGGAAGAATCACCGGGTCGTCACGGATCCAAGAAGAGGGAGCTAACCCTCAATCTGCACCGCCAATAAATCGTAATTTCTCGAAATATTGCGCCTTTTCTTGTGGTCCAAGTCCTTCCCTATATGCCTTTGCATCTTGGACGCGTTTTGATGAGCTTTTAGGTTGTTTAGACATGGCTACATTCACTTAAAGTATCCAAAGCGCACAATACTCCATTGCACTCCGTTGGTGGTCTGCCTGTGCATTGAAGTAATCCAAAAGTAACGGAATGTAATCAGGTTACATTACTTAAATATTGAGATACTTGGATTAGGTTACTGATTACAATTTTTAACAGGTAATCTGTAATTGTATCGGATTACATTTTTCCTCCCAACCCTGTTAACAGTACACAAGCAAGTCCAAATACCAACAAAATATTATTAAATTAACTTATGATAAATGCAAAACACTTAATTTCATTTTATCCTAATATTCCATAACTATAAATAATAAACATAACCCATTCTGGCTCCAACACTGACTGTTTCATTCGAATAAATAACCCTTACGGTGCGTGTCCACTGCAGCGAAGCGAATCGCTTGCCATCGCTTGCCTTCCCACAGTTCACCACGCTCGGGGGCGTTTCAAACAGATTAATGTAGAATGTAGTTCTCTAAAGTCACTGTTGTAGTTGTCATGGCCAAGTGTGCAGACTTGGGTTTACGTACTCGCAACATCGATCAAAATACAACTTGTATACAAAATACAAAACTGTTTAATAGACATACACGTTGACATGTGTAAAAACGTTTTATTATATTACTCAAAGTCTCTGCTAATCTGTCGATACGATAGGGAGTTCCAGCCAGGCTAGCTAGCTAGTGCTAGTTACCACAGAACAAAGTTACGTAATGTGACTAGACTGAATTTGAAAGTACAAGCACCAACAACTTCGGCAACCTTGCGCCATGCATCGTTTTTTATTAACATCTCTGTAGGAATACAGCTATGTATCGTACAAGACTGGGTAAGCAGCCACACAAACGATTAGTTTCTCCTCCACCTTGAAACCTAGAAAGCTAGAAATGTTGACCATGGTTGCTACGTTACGAGAAACAAGAAAACACTCCGATTGGCCATCGCTAGCGAAAATCGCTCCTCATTTGCATAAAGTTGAGAGTCTTCACGCCCTTGCGCCCTTGCGCTGACAGAGACATGGATTCGCCCAGAGAACACTGCAACTCCAGCTGCTCTCTCCGTCAACCACTCGTTCTCTCACTCACCCCGCTCAACTGGGCGAGGTGGTGGGACAGGTTTGCTTCTTTCCCCACATATTAAATACACATCCACCCCACTCTCTGTTACTGCCAAATCATTTGAACACCATTATGTGATGCTAACTGATCCTATCAAAGCATTGTTAGTTGTCCTCTACCGCCCACCAGGGCCGCTAGCCGACTTTGTGGAAGAGCTGGACATGCTCCTCAGCGTCCTCCCGGATGATGGAACACCGCTGATACTCCTTGGGGACTTCAACATCCACCTCGAAGGAACGCAGGCCGTCGACTTCAAGTCTCTTCTGACATCCTTCGACCTGAAGCTGCTGAACACACCGGCGACCCACAAGGCAGGAAAACAGCTCGACCTCATCCTGACACGTAACTGTATCACTGACTTAACCTCTGTAACCCCACTACACATTTCTGATCACTCCTTCATCCAATTCTCTGTCTCTCTCCCTCCAACTCCTCCTACCTCCCCTCCCCTAGTAACTTTCCGCCGCAACCTCCGCTCCCTATCCCCCTCCCATTTCTCCTCCATTGTAACATCCTCCCTCCCTCCCATTGACGAGTTTATGTGCCACCCCACTGACACTGCCTCCAACACCCTGTTATCCACACTAACTGCATCACTTGACACTCTCTGTCCCCTGTCAACCAGGCCTGCGCGATCCTCTCCCTCCTGCCCGTGGCTCACGGATGTGATTCGTGCAGAACGGTCCATCCTTCGGGCAGCTGAGAGGAGATGGCGCAAGTCCAAAGACGGTCTGGACCTCGATAAGTATCACTCCCTCCTCAAATCCTTCTCTGCCTGCATAACTGATGCTAAAACCCACTACTTCCTTAACAAAATTAACTCTGCCTCAAACCCTCACAAACTTTTCTCTACCTTCTCCACCCTTCTTAACCCACCTCCCCCACCCTCCCCCTCCACCCTGACAGCAGACGACTTCTCCTCCTTCTTTGAGAAAAAAGTTGCTGACATTAGCAGTCGGTTCCCTGAACCCACCTTTCCTACCCACTCGCCCTCTATGACTAACCCAACTAAATGTCTAAACTCTTTCTCTCCCCTGTCCGAGGCAGAGATCTCTGACCTCATTCTCTCTCATCGCCCCACCTCCTGTCCCCTTGATCCAGTCCCATCCCCTCTCTTTCAAACCATCTCTCCCTCCATCATAACTTTTCTTCTCCATGTCCTTAACTCTTCTCTTACTTCCGGCACTTTCCCCTCTGCCTTCAAACAGGCCAGAGTTAGCCCTCTACTCAAAAAACCCTCCCTTAACCCTGCCGTCCTCCAGAACTACAGACCGGTATCACTACTACCCTTCTTTTCTAAAACAATTGAACGCGCTGTATCTAACCAACTGTCAAACTTCCTCTCTCAGAACAACCTGCTTGACCCCAACCAATCGGGCTTCAAGACTGGTCACTCCACTGAAACTGCCCTCCTGTCAGTCACCTCTGCCCTTCAGTCTGCCAGAGCGGCGTCGAGGTCATCCGTCATCATTCTGCTGGACCTTTCTGCAGCATTTGATACGGTTAACCATCAGATCCTGCTGGCCAGACTTTCTGAGATGGGCATCACTGGCACTGCACTTCAGTGGATCTCATCCTACCTGTCGGGAAGATCCTACCAGGTCTCCTGGGGAGGCAAAGTGTCAGGCCCCCGCCAGCTCTCCACTGGTGTCCCACAGGGCTCTGTCCTTGGACCGCTCCTCTTCTCCCTCTACACCACCTCGCTTGGACCAATCATCACCTCCCATGGCTTTTCCTACCACTGCTATGCTGACGACACGCAGCTGTACCTGTCGTTCCCCCCGACTGATCCGGGGATCTCAGCTAGGATCGAGGCCTGCCTCACAGACATCTCCGCCTGGATGACCGAGCACCACCTCCAGCTGAACCTCGCCAAAACAGAATTCCTCATCATCCCGGCCAAACCCTCCATCTCCCACGATCTCTCAATCACCCTGGGATCGGCGACGGTGACCCCTTCATCCTCTGCCAGGAACCTCGGGGTGACCATGGATGACGAGCTCTCCCTCACTGCCCACATTGCTGCGGTCTCCCGGTCGTGTAGATTCACCCTCTACAACATCCGGAAGATCAGGAGATACCTGTCTGAGCATTCCACCCAGCTGCTAGTCCAAGCACTTGTCCTCTCAAAGCTGGACTACTGCAACTCGCTGCTCGCCGGTCTCCCAGCATGCGCAACCCGCCCTCTCCAGAGGATTCAGAATGCGGCAGCCCGTCTGGTCTTCAATCTACCCAGACGCTCCCATGTTACCCCGCTCCTCATCTCCCTCCACTGGCTTCCCGTCACGGCCCGTATCAGATTCAAGACTCTGGTACTGACCTTCCGAGCGGTGAACGGGACTGCACCCGACTACATCAAGTCTCTCCTGCAGCCGTACACCCCCACCCGCCACCTACGGTCTTCTTCTGACAACCGTCTGGTGGTCCCACCGCTCAAGAGCGCCCGGTCCCAACACAAGCTCTTCTCCTGTCTGGCCCCCCAATGGTGGAATCAACTCCCCACCTCCATCAGGGACACTGACTGTCTCCCCACCTTCAAGAAAAGGCTCAAGACGCACTTGTTCCGGGAGTACAACGGCACTTAGGAATGCTTGGCTGGACCTGATGTTAATTTCCTCCAGGATCACAATGACTCGTATTGAGAGACTTGTTGCTCCTGTTGGTTAGTTGTGACGGTTTTAAATTCTTGTACTCACTGTGAAATATTTTACTGTTGACTGTTGTTTTTGTCTTCTCCTTTACAGGTACACTCTTGCACTTTTTTGAGTTTCATGTTGTTTAATTGTAACTTGTTTAACTGCATGCTCTTATGGTTCTTCCCCTTGGCACTTATTTGGTTTTTCACAATGTATACTTCATGTTTTGGCTGCTTGCAATGTTTGGGGCTATCTCGTTGTTATGATCAGTGACCTATGCTCTTTTGTAATGCTCTCTCTTGGAAGTCGCTTTGGATAAAAGCGTCTGCTAAATGCATAAATGTAAATGTAAATGTAAAATCTCAACTCGAATCGCTTGAATCGCGTCGCTACCCACAATGCACCACGCAAGCGATTCGCCTGGCTCCATTGAAAATGAATGGAAAACATGTTTTCGAATCGAATCGCGTCGCTGCAGTGGACATGCACCGTTAGGCTACATGTAAATCTACAATTCACGATGCATCCACATCTTTGTCAGGTTATTTTTTATCTAGCTAACAGAAGCTGAGTTGAATCACAATATAGTTTGGTTGCTAAGCTGTAACGTTCTATCTACTCACCTAAGTCGATCCAGTTTGCTTCGACAACAGACGTAACTAACGTTATCATTTCAAATGATATCTAGTCAATCTGTTGAAAACAGTGTTGTGTAGACACAATAGATGTATTTGTACGTTTTTATTTGTTTTATTCTTGTTTCAGAGAGTGCTGTTGGCCGTGTTGCGTCTTTGCTCCACAGCTTCACTCGTTGTAAACCAACCAATCAGCGCGCAGCTCATCTATATATTCATGAGCATACCATAAAAGGAGAAACCCTAGCGTTTTTTCCCGGGAAAATTTCAGAGGATGTATCAGGGGGCATAGAACAGCAGCCCAACCAATGTTACATACCCTATTCGGAGACCTTAAGGAACAGTGTGAAATACCCCAAAAACCCAGTCAATCACCCCTTTAAGAAAAGACAACATGCTGCACTTGATACACACAATATTATTTTACCTATATTGTTGTACAATGACGTTTAATCAACCATGTTAACACTCACCCTTGGGGTGATGTTCCTCACTCTCATTCTCACTGCTCCCTGTGTCCTCCTCCTCCGAGGATGAGCTCAGAACCAGGCTGTGGATGAAGAGGAAGTTGAGGAATATTTTCAGCAGCATCTGAAGATAATGGTCTACTTAAAACTCTTTCCAGTGAGCTTCTCCTGGATTAATCAAGTGGTTGAGTTTTCCACAATCAGTGTGACAGTCCTTGGATAATCTTTTCTCTAGGATATGTAAAGTAATCTAAATCCAGGTATCTTATCAACTGCCAGTCAGTCTGAAGCAATATGCTTCTCAGTCTAGTGCAGCTACACAATAGAAAATGTTTCAAAAGGACATGTCATGAATTAATATGGCGATCTTTAATTGTCCACTCTCAAGTTGTCAAACTCTCTCTCAAATATAAATGACCTGCGTCTCAGACTGTAGGGGCCAGACACCTGGGCTTGGCTTTATAAAGGCATCTCTAAGGACAGCCCAGCCACCAATAGGGGCTCTAGGAGGGACTCAAAATACCAGTTTATCCCTCCCCCATCTTCTTACCTCTATCCATCTCCCTTTCACTAACTCCCTCCCTCCTCCTCTATCCAAGTCTCAACCCCCCTCCTCTTCTCTGGGATCAAACCCTGTTACCTTTTCATTTACGTTTTATCTATTTTGTAGACACTCTTATCCAAAGCAGTTTTATCTAATCTTCAGTCTAGCCCAAACTAGAACGTCACTACGTGTCCTTCCTTCCTTCTTGCTCTCACTCTCTCTCTAACTGCACCTATACGCAAGAGCAAAGTCCAGGTCCAGTGAGATGTGACCATGTTATCAGAATTCCTACCAAGAAACACAAAATGTAAAACGTATAAGTTATTAAAGATATATTGAGCATTCAGTGGATTGTAAATTTGCAAATTTCCATGCTCAACTTTTACCATACCATATTATCATTGATCTAGTTAATAGTTAGTGGTGATTATCAGATTTAATATGGACAAATAGCCAATTATTATTATGTGTACATATGTAATGACAAAACATAAGTATAAAGCACCCTAGTTCTCATTCTTTCATTTGTGGAAATACATTACAATTTGTTCCAGGAGTGGAACTGGGATGTTTTTTTTAAATGCCTGAAATGCCTGAAAAACTGATAACAAGGTACAGAATGTCAAGAGAGACCACAATCAATCAATCATGTTTGACACAATACATTCACTGGCACTCTCCATGACCCTAAGTGAATGTTACGTAATACTTATAAATTCTGTTAATTGCTAAAACTGGATGTTTTGTATGTTTAATGTCAGTACTAGTTTTCTATATACCATAGGGTCTAGTATGAGTTAACAATAACATGTTTTTCAGAAAAGGGCGGTTACAAAATAGGAAGTTTAGGCAGGCTAAAACAGGCAGTAACTTAACCATACACCTCCACCTAGAGGAATGACTCAAGTATTCTTTCTTACTCAGTCATCGTATCTCCTTGTATCTCCTTCCCTCCCCTGATATTTCAGAGGTCAAAGTAGCACCACAACCAGACCACGAGCCATGAGTACTAAAAATCCCAATGAGCCAATAAATCCAATAAATCTACCTCTCAATCTAATCTCAATGCCTAGGTCCTAAGAAAGCCATGTAACAGCCAAGACAGCTTTTTTATTTCCTGCTTTGTTATTTTGATTTAAAGATTCCCATAATTCTCTATGCATTTTGAACCTTTCATAAAAGGCCAATAAAATGGTTTAGTTCTGAGCAACACTTAATACTTCTGCCTAGCCGAGAGTGGATTGTTGGGAAAAGATGCTTTTTGCTGATATAAATAGGATTAAAAGCTGCATTCGCAATGGTAATACCTCATTAAATTCACGCTTTCCAGAAGGAAGTTTTAAGGAATAACTCCTGTTAGTTCAATTACACATGGGCCAGTGTAAAACTTCCAGCTGACTGAACTTACTAAGGTGGTTTAAAAAGGTACTATTGTTTAGCTAGTTAATGGCATGAAATAATTGCATAAATAGCACAAGCATCAAGCACACTTTTTTAGATTAAGAGTGATTGATTTCTTTTCGGTAAAAATATATGAAATCAAAAGTATAGCGAAAGTATGTAGCCTACACAGCTGGATGTAGTTTTCAACATTGGAGTGTATAATCCATATGTATGGAATCAATGTTTTAATTTACTATTGGGCATATGCCAGTTATTCAGTATATTTCATTGATACCTGTGGATAGGTTGTGCTCAAAAAAGGTTCAGAATTTGTTTCTGCCTGCAGTGAGACTGCACTAGATATCTTTCTTTCCTCTTCAGTGGGGAATAAAAAACATAAAAAGGCATGCATCTCCCCGTTAGAAATGCCAGTGTTATTCAAATGGTACACTGAGTTCATGTCTGATGCTGATCTATAAGTTTCTGTTATCTTTACAGTATATGGTCCATATCGAGGATATGAGGCGTATGTATACGTAGACATGCAGGCGTATGTATCCAGAGACAAAGGGGGGTAAACATGTGCTTGGATGCTGGGAGAGACAGGAGGTCCTGGGGGTCTGTGTTCTGAGACATTTCCTGCGATTACTACATGAACATACCACCATCATGTGTACTTGCATCTGTTGAAAAAATTATTTTAGCGGTCTGTACACTCGGCATAAATCTTTTTACAAATTCTGCGCAAACACAAAAACGATGATCTTTTTGGACCAATAAAATGACACTAGTATATTTGAGACCTTTTTCATATGAAACTGTATAAACCATTGGAAAGTTACTCCTATTATACTGGTCCAATCCCCAGAGTCTCTAAAAAAACATGTTTTTCCACTGATGAAGACAGGTTAATCAGATGATCGTAATGACATGAGGAAGAAAGAAGCCATTAGGACTGACAAGGAAAGTATCTTTATAGAAAACAAAACTCAGGAAATAGCTTCATGGGACAATGGATAAGAAAGAAGCAACATGTATGCTAAACTCCTTTACCAAACTATTTAACTGCATATGTTTTACAATGTCAGTGCCATGGAACAGAACCTGTTTAACAAAGAAAAAAAATGCGAATGATTTACAACATAATCTTAGCAGAATAAAGAGAAAACAGTAGAGCAGCAATAAAGAAAGTAAAAAAATATATAATAATCATTAGGATGTTTTAACTTTCTTAAAAACTGGACCATCTCTGACAATGTGCCTTAAATCATCTACATTAATAACATTAACATAAATCAAATAGTGTAATAAAAGTCAACCATTACCTGTCTCTCAGCAAACATGCTTATATGCACCTAAGTGACACAACTATCCATTCAAAAATAGAACTATGTTAACCAAAGGAAAGCCTTGATATTTCATACTGCCTGTAAGCACATCACACAACCCATACCTTCCATTCATCATAAGGCCACAGTAATAGCTAACAATTTGGTTAACAAGTTATGACTCTTTTGGCTGCACTTTATTTTATGGAACATGTGTGCATTAGAAATAGACTTTCTGGGATGTTATTCAATGTGTCCCCATTGGAAACTTGCTAGCTTAAGTCTTACATTCCATGATATATTTACCATGTAGTGGATGGTAAAAACGATTAAATATTGTTCAACCAAAATTTGGAGCAGACAGACAGTAGCTTGTGGTATCAACTCAATTTAACAGTGTTACTAACATGTTGGTGGTACAATTTAGTACCACAGAAACTCTGTAAAATAGGTAAAAGGTTCCTTTTAACCTATTTATTTACCATATAACCACTGATATAAGCTGTATCTGATCTCACCAATATTTATGGACAGTTACCAACACAAACATTGACATCTGTCCCTAATACACACACACACAAAAATAATAATGAAGGTCTACCACAGTGAGATGGGGAAATTACTGTCATGCAAGGATGAGACATCAGCTCAAGATCAAATAGTCTACTCTCCCAAAGTGGGGAGGTGAATTTTGACAATCTCTTAAGAGGTTCCTGCTGACAGTACGATTGTATCACTTGCCCTATTCAGCAGGGGTCCAACAAACAAACAAGTCACAGATAGAGAATGAAACGCATCCTGACAAGATTCATTATCATCACTTGACTATTCTATGCAACACGTTTCTAGCAAAATCATATGTTGCACTGCACAATGCCCCTTTATCAGAACCTCAGTATTTTTCTTTTTTGTTCACCCCACAAAATACTAAGATTCTGTCTCTGAAAAACTTTTGTTCAAAAGTATGGTGCGTTTATTTTTGTTATTTTATTTATTGTCATAAAATAGAATCCGATCACTTTTGGGCCCCTTAAAACATGGTACTGTATTCATTGTTCTATGCACAGCACCACACAAAAATGGGCCTAGATTTAATACGCAGTTCCACACCATGTTTTACAGAGGGGTATGACAGGCTTAACACTAGGCCAGGGCAACAACCATATATATACTGTAAACAATCACCTTGTTCTCTATGGGAGAAATACATGAGACCCACACACCTAGCTGGATTTTAAGAACAAAAACTTATTGACCAAACACACAAATAGCAGGTTTTTGGTCCTTTTTTAACTTTCTGCTTTTCATAAAATTGTTGTCATGTTGTTGCAAGGAAACAACACCATGCTGGTGCATATGCTTAGGAAATCAGTGCAGCTGTGAAAGCCGTCTAGTTCATAGAGTAGTCTGAGAAATCTTAACAGGAGCTGCTCAGAGTCCTGCAACTCTGCCATTTGCCTCTCAAGTTAGGCTAGCTGCACCCAGCTCTGCTACAGACCCCCTGACAGGAAAACAGACAAGGCCATTAGAAATCAGTTAGATACAGAAGGTTGAGGCTACATCAGAGCTGATAATGATCAATGCATTCAAAGCCATTGCTTGCAAAAAACAAAACACACAAAGGGTGTTCAGAAGAGTCAAACATTCAGAGCTTCGCAGGTAAAAATGTAATGTATACAACCAACACAGTTGCTGTTATTACATGAGAAATACATTATGCATTTCCAACAGACAGGGAAATGATCATTTGAACACTCTTGAAATATTCCATCCTTCCAAGCTAGACTGAGCTCTACCATGTTTGGTGTAAAGCATAGCATAGTACCATCACTTGTACTAATCCCCTCTTCAGTTCACACAAGCATCCCTGGAAAAATTTAAACTGGGAGCTCAGTTGGTAAAGTGGCAAAACTGAAACATCTGGACTCAGGAATCAAATATTTTGATTTGAAGACACACACTAGAACATTGAACAGGACAAGGTCTGGTGCTGAAATAGGACCAAGACAGTGTTTACACCTGTTTTTCTACAAGGGCTGAATCCCAGTGTTATAATGTAGCTTTAAATAAAAAATGTAATGTATTGTTGAGTCATTTAACAGATAACTGTTTGCAGCTGGTTTATCAAATCATGACCTAGGAGCTGAATCCTAACTAGTGAAAACTGTGAAGGCCTACATTTTCACCTACATTACCCCATTGAAATAAATGCATGATTCACTGCGTGACCCCTAACTAATGCATAACTCAAGTTACGATGAAGCCCTGAATAATGAAACAATGTGAGCTAGTTCACTTGTTTTTAACTGGATATAAAAGTTCAAAAACCTTTGAGAGGCTCTTGCAAATGGTCAAAACTGTTATGGCTCAATTTTTCAGAGGCCCCTTTATATTGAGAGGCCAGCGGGATGTCACAGAACCAAAGCATCGTTCTGCCATTTCACTCATTTTCAGGAGTCAAAGCATTTCATGATGGCCTCCCTGTTGAACTTGAAGTTGAGGAAGGATCTGGAGGAAAGCAAATGATCACAGTCTCCATTTGACAGCAACTGGTGGCCGTTGATGGAGCTACCTGGATGTAGTGGTGGGACTGCATTGGAGAGAACAAGAACAGGTTAAGTGGAAGGCGTCACAAACAGGAAAACTTAACTAAAGCCACAAGAAACCTGGTTTCAAATAGTGAAAATGTATATATATATATAAAAACTCCTAAAAAAAAGTTTGGAAACGTTATTTCGGTCGATTATTCCTCCCCTTTAATAATACCAATTGGTATTGTATTTTATACCGTTGGAAAGCCTGATTAGTCACCTTTACAACGAGGTACAACTTGTAAGGATCGTGCATTCGTGGAATGAGCAACACAGCTAATTGGGCCGCGTGGGTAGCGGCCCAATTTCTTTTGCCAAAATCCCCTGCAATATTCTTCTGTTGGTATTCACTCTCGTTTTGAGTTGCTTGGTGGATTGGATGATTGCACTCTCCCACAGTAATAAGGAAAAAACAACACATATTGGCCATTTTACCCTTTATTCATTTTGCACTGTCAGGGACCTCAGTAGCGTGTGGAAGATCCATACGCAGACACAACAGCTTGGCACCTCCTCATGGGATCAGCTTGGGCGTGCTGTACGTGGCAGAGTGACCAACGCAAACATGTTGGCTGACTTGCAACAAATCCTGGTTGAGGAATGGGATGCCATCCCACAGCAGTGTGTGACCAGGCTGGTGACCAGCATGAGGAGGAGGTGCCAAGTGTTGTGGCTGCGTATGGATCTTCCACACGCTCCTGAGGTCCCTGACAGTGTAAAATGAATAAAGTGTAAAAATATGCCAATATGTGTTGTTTTTTCCTTATTACTGTGCCGTATTATTCCGGTGGGAGAGTACAATCATCCAATCCACCAAGCAACTCAAAACGAGAGTGAATACCAACAGAAGAATATTGCAGGAGATTTTGGCAAATTTTTTGGGGCCGCTACAGACACGGTTAGCTGTGTAGCTCATTCCATGAAAGCACAATCCTTACTTTTTTTGAGGAGTTTATATATATGATATAAACGTTTAGCGTCTCATTAAGCATCTACAAAAATCTGAGTGAAAATAACATTCATAACTATTAGAAAACATATTTTAAAACCAGTAAATTTTTCGGTTTAGACAATATCTCAAGACTGTGTAGGCATCATCACTGAATGGTGAGGTACGAAATGCTTTGCTGTCTACCGTATTTTTCGGAAATAAAACTGCAGTTTATAACCCGATTTAAAATTTTTCTTGTGGTGGTGCAGTTTATATTTTGAAGCGGCTTATATAACTTTTTTATAACAAAACAACAGTAGAAACACTTTTTTTGTGAATGCTATTTAACCCGTTAAGGCAGTCGTTCTCAAAGTGTGGTCCGCGGACCTCTGGTGGTCCGCCAGTGCCCCCTAGTGGTCCGCGACGGCCACAAGTAAACGATTGCGACATTTCTAACATACAACTCAGAACGAAGAGAACAGAGTCAGTAGTAGCCCAATCTATTAAAGATTATTATACGGCTCTTCAGAATGTTCCAAAAAGTTCAGTTGATTTGAATGGGCCACCCCAACGTTCGCAGGTCCGTAATATCTTGATATCCACTGCTGCGAAAAGATATTGACCGCTGTCATTGGCAACTGGGTTCGTGCTTCTAATTCACACTTTCATATCATTCTGCAAGTAGTCCGGTCATTTAACAGAATGTTGTGGTAATTTGTATCCAACTATAACTCTCATTGATAACTGTATGAATTTGGTAGCACCTTGCGGGGAAAAAACTATCAATAACATGGATTTTACCGTCAATTTGAATGTTTATGAAGAGTACGAGACATTTGAGCGCTGGTGGTGTCAGTTTTCAGAAAAGAAACGAAAACGTTCCAAAAAGTTCCGTTGATTTGAAGTCATCAACTAAAAAAAAACTTGCGGACCATCTAACTACATTTTAGTTAGATGGTCCGCAAGTTTTTTTTTATTGGCTAAGTGGTCCTTGGTCTGAAAAAGTTTGAGAAACACTGCGTTAAGGAGTAGCGTCACATGTGTGATCGTTCGATTGCGGGTCTCACAGAGTAATGTCGCATATATGCGTGGCCGGGGAAGCCACCTGAAATTAGTTTTGCAGGATGTCTGCTAGCATGGTAGTAGCATTGCTACAAGTATTCTGCTAGCTAACTTAGCCCGGAAGCTAACTAAAGCTAGCTAGCTACCGTTTTGGAAAAATAACTTACGCTTTGGGGACCGTCGGAAATATTTAGAACTCACGTGTCTAAAGGTAATTATTAGTTAATTCCCGGGCAACAGAAAACATACATTACGCACTTTCGTTTTGGAAGTATGTTACACGGCATGCTATACTGCCTATACTCGTGCATTGCTTGGTATCATTGTTCCCGTATCAAGTACGGCAAATATTCCAGTGCAGTTTACACTCAGATTTACAAACACAAGCTCCCATTCTGGTGGGGTGCGGTTTACAGAAATTGCGGCTTATTTTCCGAAAAATACGGTATATTACTCCTGAGTAAAATCTAGTTAGCACAAATTACAAATGCAACGTTAGATGCCACTCTCAAGCTAGCACTATTAATACAATGCTAAATGATGGTAGTGATAACTAGTGCCATATTGTCATTTTATTCCAAATATCTTTAAGTTTGAGTTGAGGTTTTGTTGCAGTTGCGTCTGTTGGGGGTGGGACAACTGCCGTGACGATTGGTTTGCAGAATTTATTTTGTCATAAATACCCTAGCATAACCCCGCCCAATTAAAACCCACTGTCAGGAGCGTTACACAAACTTAAATGACAATATTTAAATTTAAACTAATGTCTAATACTTACTAATATGTACATAAATTACATTTAACAATTTTATGGATTTAGGCTTCCTGGGGCATAAAACTGTAAGCGTAATCCTGAAATACCTGTGTCGAAATTGTCCTGTAGTCTTCTTGGTTGAAGTTTCTTCTCCTCTTTCTGTGAAGATGAAAATAATACGTATATACACACACACACACAAAGTTAACACATCATGCATAATATGATCTTTATCCAACACTCAAAATAACATACCAATCCCACATTTAAAGTAAAAATCCCTTAAATACAAATCTTATAAAAAATATGCATGTTGCATTTGGTCTTGCCAGTAATGGATAAACAAAATCTAATTGATGTACAGTCATGTGAAAAGAAAGTATACCCTCCTTGAATTCTATGGTTCTACGTATCAGAAGGGTTTTACTACCTTTATTACTATTGTTTTTGTTATATTATTGTTTTTATAGATTTTTTGGATTCCCGCAAAGACTGCGGCTTGTGTATTTTGGATTCCCGCAAAGACTGCGGCTTGTATTTTATTGAGTACAATTTTTATTTATATTGGGAAACCACAAAGACTGTGGCTCGAGATACCGCAAAGACTGTGGCTCGAGTTACCGCAAAGACTGCGGCTTGTTTTGGGAAACCACAAAGACTGTGGCTCGAGATACCGCAAAGACTGTCTCGAGATACCGCAAAGACAGCGGCCGACATTGAGTCCGAATGGGCCATGTTCCAGGCCTCCATTGTTGAAGCGGCTGACCGGAGCTGCGGCCGCAAGACGGTCGGTGCATGTTGCGGCGGTAACCCTCGAATCCGGTGGTTGACTCCGGAGGTGAGGGATGCCGTCAAGCTGAAGAAGGAGGCCTATCGGACTTTATTGGCTGGTAGGACTCCAGAGGCAGCTGATGTGTACCGGCAGGCCAAGCGGAGCGCGGCCTTGGCGGTCGCGGAGGCAAAAACCCGGGCATGGGAGGAGTTCGGCGAGGCCATGGAGAATGACTTCCGAATGGCTTCGAAAAGGTTCTGGACCACCATCCGGTGACTCAGCAGTGCACTGTCAACACTGTATATGGTGGGGATGGTGCGCTGCTGACCTCGACGGGGGACGTCCTGGATCGGTGGAAGGAATACTTTGAAGACCTCCTTAATTCCACCAACACGCTTTACGACATGGGGCCGAGTCTGGGGACATCGGGGGGGCCCTTCTATCTCTGGGGCTGAGGTCGCCGAGGTGGTTGAAAAGCTCCGCGGTGGCAGGGCCCCTGGGGTGGATGAGGTCCGCCCGGAGTTCCTTAAGGCTCTGGATGTTGTAGGGCTGTCTTGGTTGACACGACTCTGCAACATCGCGTGGACATCGGGGACAGTGCCTCTGGACTGGCAGACCGGGGTGATGGTTCCCCTCTTTAAAAAGGGGGACCAGAGGGTGTGCTCCAACTTTAGGGGGATCACACTCCTCAGCCTCCCTGGGGAAGTCTATTCAGGGGTCCTGGAGAGGAGGGTCCGTCGGATTGTCGAACCTCGGATTCAGGAGGAGCAATGTGGTTTTCGTCCTGGCCGTGGAACAGTGGACCAGCTTTATACCCTCGGCAGAGTCCTGGAGGGTACATGGGAGTTCGCCCAACCAGTATACACATGTTTTGTGAATTTGGAAAAGGCGTTCGACCGTGTCCCTCGGGGGCTCATGTGGGGGGTGCTCCGAGAGTACGGGGTACCGGATTCCCTGATTGGGGCTGTCCGGTCCCTGTACGACCGGTGCCAGAGTTTGGTCCGCATTGCCGGTAGTAAGTCAAACTTGTTCCCGGTGAGGGTTGGACTCCGCCAGGGCTGCCCTTTGTCACCGATTCTGTTCATAATTTATATGGACAGAATTTCTAGGCGCAGCCAGGGCGTTGAGGGGGTCCGGTTTGGTGACCTCAGGATTAGGTCGCTGCTTTTTGCAGATGATGTGGTCCTGTTGGCTTCATCGGGCCGCGACCTTCAGCTCTCACTGGAGCGGTTCGCAACCGAATGCGAAGCGGCTGGGATGCGAATCAGCACCTCCAAATCTGAGGCCATGGTTGTCGACCGGAAAAGGGTGGAGTGCAATCTCCGGGTCGGGGAGGAGATCTTGACCCAAGCGGAGGAGTTCAAGTATCTCGGGGTCTTGTTCACGAGTGAGGGAAGAATGGAGCGCGAGATCGACAGGCGGATCGGTGCGGCGTCCGCAGTGATGCGGGCTCTGCATCGGTCCGTCGTGGTGAAGAAGGAGCTGAGTCGAAAGGCGAAGCTCTCTATTTACCAGTCGATCTACGTTCCTACCCTCACCTATGGTCATGCACTGTGGGTAGTGACCGAAAGAACGAGATCGCGAATACAAGCGGCCGAAATGAGCTTTGTCCGCAGGGTGTCCGGGCTCTCCCTTAGATATAGGGTGAGAAGCTTGGTCATCCGGGAGGGGCTCAGAGTAGAACCGCTGCTCCTCCACGTCGAGAGGAGCCAGCTGAGGTGGCTCGGGCATCTGACCAGGATGCCTCCTGGACGCCTCCCTGGTGAGGTGTTCTGGGCACGTCCCACTGGGAAGAGGCCCCGGGGAAGACCCAGGACACGCTGGAGGGACTATGTCTCTCGGCTGGTCTGGGAACGCCTCGGGGTCCCCCAGGAAGAGCTGGTGGAAGTGGCCGGGGAGAGGGAAGTCTGGGCCTCCCTAATTAGGTTGCTGCCCCCGCGACCCGACCCCCGGATAAGCGGCAGATAACGAACAAATGAACAAAGACTGTGGCTCGAGATACCGCAAAGACTGTGTCTCGAGATACCGCAAAGACTGCGGCTTGTATTTTGTTGAGTTACATTTATAAATTTGTATTATTACTTTTATCACTTGTATTATTGTTTTTATTGATTTTATGTAAAGAACCTTGAGCTGCAATTATTGTATGAAATGTGCTATATAAATAAAGTCTTATAATAATAATAATAAATATAGCTGCAAGCAGAAATGAGGTGGCCAAACCGGTAAAGCAGGTAAAATGAACAAAAAACATTTTAGACATTCTCAGAACAGGGTTCTGAGTAAATGCAGCTTTTAATCCATCAAAGATTTGCTGAGATACGAACCAACTTCCTGTTTGCCGGCTTTGCCGCAGATTTTGATTGGCTCTACCGATCAAACCGTTTCGAAAATCTAAAATAATTTTGATGGTTTGTGTGAGGATTGCCATGACTATATACAGCTAGACTACAGGTAGCTAGCGACTGCGTTGTACCTAGGGATGAGTATTGATAAGATTTTAAGCATTCTGATTCCATCAATTCCTGCTTATCGATTCGATTCCTTATCGATTCTCTTATTGATTCTTATTGGGCAAGGGGGGGGAAAAAAGAGCACAAACGGGTTAATTTACATACATTTTCTTTTATATAATTTTCTATAATGCTACAAACCATATACAGTATGTATACATACACATTTACATTTTGTCGTTGCTCTTCTTCTACACTTCTATTTGACCTTGGCTGAAAATGGAAGATTCTATAGCTAAGCTATGTCAGTTATAGCTACGCTAGCTTAGCTATAGAATCTTCCATTTTCAGCCAAGGTCAAATCATATAATATGACAGTGTCGCTCAGTTTAGCTAATATTGGGTTAACACGACAACGCGAAAGTTTGCTGATAACACACGCCCTCCGATAATTAACGTGAAGTGATCAATAATGGGAGACGAATGTCGGAGCAAAAATGTATGCTTCAAACGACGGGACAGAGGTTGTGATCATTTTTGAGGAGTTTAGCTCACCTTTATGAAGCGCGAACGTTAGCTGCGCTGCTGCGTGCATCGAACACATGACATTCCAGTAACTTCATTCCATGCTGTGTGTTCAAATGCTTCTTCATATTTATGGCATTTCCTCCCTTTGACGAAATATACTTTTTACACGCGTTACAAGTGCCGTTGTTGTCATTTTGTTGTGTGAAATACAACCAAACTTTAGAACGCTTCTGCCTAGTTGCCATGTTTGCTGCAGTCTGAATAAACTATAAAAGTTTGCGCATGCGCAACGGCACAGAGAACCGTTACCAGAATCGTTAGAATTTGGCTGATGATTCCAAGGAATCGGTTCACTGGGAACCGGTTCTAAACAAGAACCGGTTCTAAACAAGAACCGGTTCTCGATACCCATCCCTAGTTGTACCTGGCTTCCTTTGCAGTGGCTTATAGTCTCGCTAAACAAAAAAACAGTGACATGGCAGGCTCGTTGGCTTTGGCTGGATTTCAACATCTTACGTTTCCCTTGCCAGGACACCAATTTATCCTAGTGAGCTATTCTCAGTGCTGGAAATTACTGTGTTCAGTTACTGTGTAAAAATATAAGCAGTTTATCAACTGGTGTGGTAAAGCAGACAAGGAGTCAGCGTCTTTTGGATGAAAGCGCACAAGGTCTTTACTTGAGAATAAACAAGGTTTCACAAAACAAAGGTCAGACGCCACACAGCCATAACATGAAACAAGAATAAGACTCCACAACGAAGTCGGCTTATATAGCCGTCCTAATTATTCCCAACACAAAACAGGTGCGTATTAGAATTCCGGTGACGCAGACCGGCGCACCGTCGCCGTGCGCTCCGTGACAACTGGCAAGCGGTTGTCATATTTGGCCCAAGTTTAAACAGCTGTAATTCAGTCCTATTTTGACATGTCAATGTGATTGTGGTCTGAAGATAATCTGTGCCAAATTTGGTGAATATTGGAAAATTTTGTTGGAGGAATAGGGAAAACACTTTTTATAAAACGTAAAATGGCGGCCGCATCAATTCATCTGGTATCACAAGTTAACGTGTCAGACAAGGGATCGCCCCCTAGCGGTTAGATGACACAACCTTTTGTGGTCCTCTTTGGAACAGGGTCCCGAGCACCTGTACCAAGTTTGATGTCAATTCAGCAAATATTTCCTGAGATATGATCTCACTTCCTGTTTTGGTGGCTTCATCGCCAACTTTGATCAGCTTTACCGGAAAAACAGTTTTGAAAATCAAAAACCATGTGAAAACGTTTGTGAGGCTTGATCTGAAGATAATTGGTGCCAGATTGTTGCTTATTGCAGCGCCACCTAGAGGTGAAATGGCATGACCTATTGGACCTCTTTAGAACAGGGTCCCTAGTCCTAATACCAAATTTGGTGTCAATGCAGTAAAGAGGTGCTGAGATATGACCTCACTTCTTTTATGGTGGCTTGGTTGACGACTTTGACTGGCTGTTCCAGTCAAAAGGTTTAGAAAATCAAAAAAACGTGATGTCTTTTGTGAGGCTTGGTCTGAAGAGGATCTGTGCCAAATTTGGTGAAGATTGGACAACTTTATAGGAGGGGTAGCGAAAAAACGTTATATTCATTCGAAATGGCGGCCACATCAATTTGGCTGGTATCACAAGTTAACGTGTCAGACACGGGATCTATTAAGATATCACGAGACAAAGGAATCACTTAAATAAGACAAACAAATCAACAGTTATTGGTCAACACACAATCCTGACTATTGTAGTGCCCCCTAGAGGTCAAATGTCACTACCTGTCTCAGACCTCTTCATAAGAGGGTCCTGAGTCCATACACCAAGTTTGGAGTCAATGCATCAAAGATTGACTAAGATATGACCTCACTTCCCTTTTTCCAGATCAGTTGCTCAATTTGATTGGCTGTAACTAACAAACGATTTCGAAAATCAAAAATCCATACGATAACTTTTGTGGGGCTTGGTCTTAAGATGATCTGTGCTAAATTTGGTGAAGATTGGACAAACTTTATAGGAGAGTTAGCGAAAAAACGTTATATTCAAAATGGCGGCCACATCAATTCGGCCACATCAATTTGATTGGCTGTAACTAACAAACAATTTCGAAAATCAAAAATCCATACGATAACTTTTGTGAGGCTTGGTCTGAAGATCATCTGTGGCAATTTTGAAGAAGATTCGACAAAAATTGTAGGAGGAGATACGAAAAAACGCTTTTCCTTAACATTCAAAATGGCGGAGAATCTATAACTGGGTATGACGTCTTGATCCAGGGAATACAACAATACCTCATTTTCGAAAAAGAGACATGTGGTTCAAAAGTAAAGTGTGTAAACACACCTTCAACTTTGACCCATTGGTGGCGCTAGAGGGTTTGAAATGGAGACATGAAACTTGGTGAAATTGATGAGGGGACTGGCCCCAAAGAGTGTGCTAAATTTCACAACTTCTGACAATATGGTTCTAGGGGCTGCCATAGATTCCCATGGCAGAAGAAGATGTATAATAATAATAACTATTCGGTATAAGCTTTACATCTATTTAGGGAGAAATGGCTAATTCAAAAGAAGGCTAGCCAAACTTGACTGAGTGAGTGGATTGTTTTTAAGCGTCGGAAATGAGAATGTTTCTTTTGACATAAAGTTTAGGCTGTGGCACTGAAGCGACGCACCACACAAGCTTGAGTTTAAATACATTCTTTAATGTGACATAACTTACTGTACATGCAAGTCTTGATTTGCTTAAATGTACATCTATGATGCTGCTAGTACACCACGGCACGATACGATACTCGCTGTGCAACAGCACATCTATCCACGTTGTATCCATGCGTCGTTGCTAACGTAACAACGTTGTCACCGGCAGTATTTCAGATGGAATTGCGATTCAAACAGTACCATCTGCTAACTGAAAATATGCCCCCAACAACGTAAATAAGCTTTACATCTATTTAGGGAGAAATGGCTAATTCAAAAGAAGTTTGCTACGAGCAAGCTAGTTGCGGTGGCTAGCCAAACTTGACTGACTGAGGGGATTGTTTGAAAGCGCCGGAAATGAGAACGTTTGTTTTGACATAAAGTTTAGGCTGTGGCACTGAAGCCAGCGACGCACCACACAAGCTTGAGTTTAAACTTTATATTATTTAATGTGACATTACTTACTGTACATGCAAGTCTTGATTTGCTTAAATGTACATGTATGATGCTGCTAGTAGGTGTAGCCTACACTACGGCACGATACGATACTCGCTGTGCAACAGCACATCAATCCATGCGTCGTTGCTAACGTGTGCTGACGTGGTGACGTAGCTAGCACTGATTACCCTTCGTTGACTAAAGGCACTTTTTGCCACAAAAACGTTGTAACCTCCTAAACCGTGCAACGGAACGTAAATAAAAATACAAGCAACGCAATCGAGACCAAGACGAACATTTTGACACAGGCGTTGTCTATGTAGTCCAAATATTGACTGATCCTTAGGGGGGCGAAAATAAACAATAAATAATAAATATATATGTGAGAGAACAATGGTTGTGCTCGCCGAAGGCGTGAGCACACCCAATAAGAATACGTAGAAACACTTAAGGTGGCTTCGCCGCTTGGCCACCAATAAGGACATAATACAAAATAACCTGGGGGGTGTTCCATCAACGTTGATTAAGGAAAAGCAAGACTTATTTCGCCAAGTCTCACTTACTTTAGCGAGAGTTCCGTTCCATTAAGGTGGTTTATTCTAGTTCTAGCTACGTAACCAAGGTAACTTATACTTCGGAACTAGCCTGATCCGTGTCAGGCTAAAAGTCAATCTAAACTAAAATGTGTTGCAAATAATTTCAAACAGGCGGCAACAGAATCTCAAAACACAGTTCCGTCGAGTAAATTCCTGCGCGCAAAGCACTTTAGTCTCTAAAAAATATATTAATTTAAATAAACAATTTAAGAATTAATGTCACTTTAACTGTTTTCAAAAGCCATTGGTTAATTGACATAAAATAAGGCCTTAGAAACTAAGCGGAGCGTTTAGACAAGTTACAATCAATTATGGCGTATCCGTTCTTTGACAACCCTGTGGTGGATGAAGGTGCTCAGATTATACAAAGAGCGTTTATCCCACCAGCCCCAAGGGTCTTCAGAGACAAAAGTAATGCTTCCCTGAACAGTATCTGTGAAAGAGGTATAGGTTCAGCAGGCCCAGCATAGTTTATCTAGATAGATGTTATTGTCATTCTTAAAGAATCTATACATAGAAAAACACTTTAGCAACTCTTAAGGATGGCAATGAACAAATAAGAGCAGCCTACCATCCTTCTTAGAAAGGAGAGTAGTAGACTATAATAGTAGAAATGAGGGTAGCCTAGTAGACTGCAGTCTATGTAGGTAGGCCTAGACTATCTAGTCTGCTGGAATCACTCACAAGGAAGCAAACTCACTGTAGCCAAGCCTTGACCACTGTTCAGTCTGTCTGCATCTCTGTGTGTCTTTGCATGTGGGACATTCTTGAACATGGTTGGTGACTTAAAAAGGTTTAGCAAACGTAACTATGCCAGGAAGTATGAAGGTTATACCTTGCTCCAAAGCAGTACCTGAATATTATCATCAGTTTTCCAGGTCATCTTGGAACACAAAGAATCAAGCAGACTTTTTATTCAATTGTATAAAGCATGTTCATTGTTAAAAGTAGCCTATATGTTGACAAGCCTCTATATTACTTCATCCTCTCCTTCTGGCTTCCCCAATATTATAGGTGCAATATACTGTCCCCATGGGTGTATCCAGGCCCACTGGAAGACTCGGGGTGACTCCCAGGGTTGAAAAAACGTTTCTAAAATGCTCTCTAGAGTGGCAAAAATGAGACCAAGTGCCCTACTGTCACTTTCACATTCACATTGTGAAATATGCTTGAGTGCCCAGGGTGCCCCTTAACGCAATAAATGATAATGTTCCCTCTATAAATTTCAAAACATGTCTTCATGAGTTCCTTTATAGTAGAGAAAATGTAATGCAGTACCCTATAAGGTGCCCTTACAATGGACTAAATTTGACTGTTCCCGTGCCCTTACTTCCAGTGGAAAAGGTTGCTTTTATGAAGTGCCCTTTATGCTGCCCCTACATGACAGTGTCCCAAATGGTGCCCTTTCCAAAGAAGACAATTAGATGCTGTGTCCAACAGTCTCCCCTACAATGTGCCCACTAGGGCAAGCTTTCCCAAAGTGAGGCTGTGACGACACTTGGGGTGTCGTCCCATTCCCATTGTTACACTGGTGAGAGCCCATGTCGTGCAGTAGCATCCCTTTACATTTTTCCGCCCCTGCCCTTCAAACAGCCACAGTCTGCCACTGTCCAACCCCCATCTGGATCTGTGGAGGCAGACTATGTTAATTGGAAATATGGGTCAGCTGTCCATACACTGCCAGCCAGAATAGCAATAATTGGATTTGGATATAATATGCACACGTAATATAATAATGATATATTCTAAGTCATGCTGAGCAATTTTAAATGACTGTTCTGCCAAGCAAAGTGTGCTACAGTTTGGGTCACCTTCTGATCTGAAAGTTTGTGCTGGATCTGTGCAATAATACTTATTTCAGTGAATCCACATTTTAGTCATGGTTATCTTTCCCTTTTATCTTAAAGCTCAGCATTTAGCCTATCAGTTAATAAATGTGTGTGGCAAAGTTATTTTGAAGTAACTTGTTAATTTTGTTCAAGATGTGAAGACAAAAACATTATTAGCCCACATCAAGTGCAATTAACCAACACCTGGGGCCTCATGTATAAACGTTGCGTACGCACAAAAAGCTTGCGTACGCTGGTTTCCACGCACACTTTGTGATGTATAAAGATTTACTTGACGTGAGAATGTGCGGGCCGTCACGGAAAGTTTTGAGCAGACGTGAGAATGTGCGGACCGTCCGCAAAGTCTTGTCTGGCTCTGTAACGTGGCGAATTCTAACTGAAAAGTGCCGAAACTCACTAACATTACAAAATAAAGTTTCCACTACTACGTTTATGACTTTGACTATTCAAAAAACATAAAAATAAAAGTTTGATCATTAATGTGGATGATCACATCAAAATGCCAAAACCCAAACGGGAAATGCTATATAGCCTTCTGTTTAATCCACCACCATTTAATAACTTATGTTAAACTTGAGGGCGTCAAACAAACGACAAAATCACTCAGGAAATGCATGTCACGCTAACCCTATAGCTGCCATGCTGTTACGATGCGCCACCACTCGTTTCTTCATTTAAAGTTTTACATCGGACCATTTCTTCTTAATTTCTGCCATGGTCCGGTTCTCTGAACCTACAGCATTTATGGCCCTATAATAATAATAATGATTTTATTTGTAATGCACTTTACATTTAGCTAAATCTCAAAGTGCTACAGGTTAAAAACAAGAAAGGGTGCAAATAGTGACAGTTTTCCACTCTGCCGACTTTCTTTTGTCGCTAATACCTGATGACAGGCCGCCAAACAGGACACATTTTCTCGCCTCCACCTCTGTTGTCAGAACCTCGATCTCAGTCACCGTATTTCTTCGAATAAACGCTGCGGCGTTTAACGTTCATTTTTGGTGCAGCGTTTATTCGAGGGCGGCATTTATTCGAAGAAATACGGTAATTCAGACAAAGAAATGACCTCAGGAGCGCATTTATAGCCTATCTGCATATTAATTTATGGGAGGAGGCAAGGCGGGGTCAGTGGCTCGTTCACGTGCGGTCCATCTCACGTTGATTGTGATTTATAAAGGAAAGGTGCGCAGGACCTGGCGTACGACCGGTTTTATACATGTGAATATTTCTGTGCGTAGGTACTTTTCGAGTTTTGGCCGTACGCCATCTTCTGGTATGAAAGCTGCGCAATCCTTTATACATGAGGCCCCTGGTGTTTTGAACGTTATCCTACAATTTTCAATTGCTGCCACATTCTTTTTGGGGCTATTATTCTCAATCTCCTGTAGAGAATATTGAGCCATACTGTCAGAACGGTTTCAGACAGCTCATCAAATTACACTAATTATCAGTAGGCCTAACTGCATATAGTTATGTTAAGTAGATTTAGAAGGCCTACAATTTACACATTTTAACGGTCGTAATGGTTTGACAAAAATCTCCCTTGCCGTGTTAATTGCGGCAACATTGCCCTTTTAGGGGACAACTAAAAAAAAAACTACGCTGCTGAAAATAACACCCCTCTGCTGGTTTACGCTTTGCTTTTTGCGACATAACTCCTCTTTTCGACGATCGCCTGATCTGGGCTGCACAGTCTAAGCTTATTGAGGTCTAGCTTGAATTAGCGTTGCTTGTTAGTGTAACGGAACGTTAGTGGAACGGCTTGAGTCTTAAGTCTAACTTGACGTACCCAAGTGAGACTTACTCGTGTTAGCGAGACTTGCGTTAGCGACGTTGATGGAACACCCCCCTGGTCCTTAGCAGGTCTTAAAATGAGCTAAATACGACTTCAGACGAACAACAACACATGACACATTACACAGTGTCATGATTTATTTAACAAAAATAAAGCCAAAATGGAAAGCCATGTGTGAAAAGCTAAATACATCTTATGATTCAATAGCTTGTAGAACCACCTTTAGCAGCACTTAAAGTAATCGTTTTCTTTAAGACTTTAGCAATCTCACACTATTGTGGAGGAATTTTGGACCACTATTCTTAGGGTCTCGCCACAGCATTTCAATTGAGTTGAGGTCTGGATTGCAACACCTTGATTCTTTTATTTTACAGACATTCTGTTGTAGATTTGCTGGTGTGCTTGGGAACCTTTTCCTGTTGTATGACCCAATTTTGGCCAAGCTTTAGCTGTCGGGCAGATGGCCTCACATTTGACTCTAGAATACTTTGGTATACAGAGGAGTTCAAGGTTGACTTAATGATTGAGGTGCCCAGGTCCTGTGGCTGCAAAACAAGCCCAAATCATTACCAATCCACCACCATGCTTGACAGATGGTATGCTGTGTTTGTTTTTTGCCAAATGTGACAGTGTGCATCATGGCCAAACATCTCCACTTTGGTGTTGTCTGTCCAAAGGACATTGTTCCAGAAGTCGTGGACAATTTGCTGGGGCGTGTCTGACCTGGAAGTGTCTTGAATCATTTCCACTTGAGAATAATCTTTCTCGCTGTAGAATGATGGACTTTAAATTGTTTGGAAATTGCCTCATAACCCTTCCCAGATTGATGGGCAGCAACACTTGCTTCTGTAAGATCATTGCTGATGTCTTTCCTCCTTGCCATTGTATAACACACACCTGAATGCTCCAGACCAGCAAACTGCTAAAACTTCGGCTTTTATAGAGGTGGTCATACTTGCTGATGATCGATTAATCTACGGCATTTGATTAGCAACACATGGCTACTACTTAGCCTAATTACTATGAAAGCAGCAAGGGTGAACAGATGGCTTCTCCAGTGAGGCGTTGTTTATGATAAATAAATCATGACACAGTGTAATATGCCATGTGTTGCTGTTCAACTAAGGTTGTATTAATCCAATTTTAAGCCCTGCTAAGGAACAGATTACTTTTATTATGCTCTGATACATAAATCCATAGAATTAAAAGAGGGTTTTCAAATGACTATACTCCAAGGAAGATTTTACTTTACATTTAGTCATTAGTCACTTTATGAACTCTAAGTTCATTTGAGTATTTGGTCATCTATGACCACCCAGGCTAAAAAGCATTAGTTATTAGTTCCTCTATATTCTCAAATATTATGAGAGACAGTTGTCTCTGTTTCTGAGAAATGTTGTCTTGGAAAAGGGGGTAGACCAATAATTGTGAGACTAATGTTTCTGAATTAAATAATGTCTTGATGATTATGTAATCTTTTTTTGTGGCCCTTGGACTTTGCCTAATTTCAATCATAATCATATATGTACACATTAAGACATATGTCCACAATTTAAGTCAAATTACTAAGCATAATCAACAATATAAGCATTTATGTTCCAAGGAAGTTAAATAACCCTGATAATGCCCACATCCATCAACAGATGTTTGATTTGACTAAATGATAGTCAAACCACATTTTAAAGTGGTTATTTCAATTTGGACCCAGGGTGATATTGATACTCATTGAAGCTTGTTTCACCTGCTGGCTGCTGACTCCATTGTCATTGGCCCTTTTCTTTAGGTTAACAGAGTCCTGATGTTTCTTTCCATTGCCTTTCACACTGGGACTCTGTCATGAAAAAAAACATATTTGAGAGGTTTGGAACAGGTATTCTGGTTACATTACAGGCATATTGTGCAACTATTGAGGAATACACTGAAAGTGTGTACACATCCCCCTCTGATGGTCACAGACAAGCATGTCAAGCTGATAAACCAAAACATATTACTCTCGAGTGAACCAATGCTTAAATGCACAACTGTTTTACTAAGCAGTGTTTCCCACACATTGATTTAATTTCTTTTACAGTTTAATATGGCAAAAAAAATTACAATAATTGTAGAGCTGCGCACAGCACATTGATTCGCTCAGCCCCTTCTTTCCCCGCTCGCGTTTTCTCTCACTCACTACAACGGACCCGTCTGAAAATAACCCCGTCTCTCTGAATGCGCAGGACGAACGTCATTTTCCGAGCATCGGCAGGAGAATCAATACAAAGTTTACAAATGGTTAGTATCATAATTCTCTGCACAAATGTGTCCAAAACGAATACATTCAAATTAAATATAATAATATACATAGTTAAATACATTCGGCAAATATAACGATGAGTCCAACTTTATATTACGTAAAGCTCCAAAAACTATTTTGTGCTCAAATTAATGCAACATAAATTCTCGCCAGCAACGCCCGCTCGCATTTCTCATTGAAGTCCCCATCTATACTTACATCTAACATACATACAGGACATAGGTTGGGGCTGAGGCCCACATTTTTACAAAGTCCGGCTCCGCCCCTGCCTACCACCACAAGTATAATCACATTATGTGAGAAACACTGCTTAGTTAAATAAAATGACAGTATCCAAGCACAAAAAAGTCAGAAGGTTCTGTGTTTTATCCGTCCATGTCTGATCCCCTGAAAGCTTAATTATACAACATAATAAATGCAAGTTAAGTGACAAACCTTGACTGTTAAGAGTTCCGACAGCTCATACTGGCTCAGCTGTCCGAGAGGCTTGGCTTGCTTGTGCTTGCCCCAAGAATCTCCTGGAGACGCTTCAGTTAGTGGCTGGGCCCGTCTGTGCTTGGACCTTAAGTGGGAGAGGCCGTGATCAATGTTAAAAGACAATACCTAATATTTTTCTAGTTTCGTGTGGAGTCACCATAGCACTGGTTTGGAAAACAACTCTACATTTCATTGAGTGCTTACATTTAACTATAATGAAGTTTAACTGTATCTTCAGCTTTCATACTAAACTTAGGGTACCAATAATGTGCTTAAGTGCTTAACTGGGCATTCCATATTGTTTTAAAAGATAAACTAAAGAGAGCCACTGCCATAAGAGATCCTTTCAATCAAGGCTTGACATTTACCAAGTTTTGTCCAGAGGTTTGCATGGAGTACTGCCATTGGATGCAAAATCCTCATCGCTGTCTGTGGACTCTCCCTTGAGCTTGTTGATCCATTCTCTGAGTGGTCTGTAGGTAAAAGAGAGAAATGAATAATAGTAAAATGTATTTGACCAGGAAAGGCTCATTGAGATTTGAAATCTGTTAGCCTGGCCTTGCCAGACCAATTCGCACATGCATATTAGTCTGGAACCTCTCAGTTAATTTTCGATTTCCAAGTGACATTATCAACGGGCGCAGACGATGTACAGTCATCGTAATAAACCCACTCCATATGAGATAAATTATTGTGATTGGCCAGGCACTTTCCATGCCAGAGGGAAATCTGTTTGGATGGGAGGATGGCCTCACCAACAAGCCAGAGCAAATGAAACATGACCTTGCAGATTCATCTTGTTCCCACTTTACGAAGAGCTCCATGATGAGTTATTATAATACCATTATATTGTGACAAACAGTACATTATTTAAATAAAGGTTATATGGGTTAGGCCATAATTTTCCACATACCCATATGTATATCAGTAGATGACCCCACTCTTCAGGACACACCTACCTTACAAAAGGAATGGCCATGAAAAACTTGTTGGGGGCAAGACCTAGTTTAGACTTCGGCGTCATGTCACTCCTGTGACAAGGTAGTTTTTCAATAGGAAACCACTCAATATTCTGATGAAAAAATTTGAGAAAAATACATTTTGGTCATCATCTCACTGATGATAACTTTGAGTTAAATGTTAAGTTACACAGATGAATTCTACCACAAACAGGAATAAGAGATGGGAAAATAGAGAAGCAACTGTACCCTTATTTCCTTCCTTGTTTTGGGGTTGAACTTGGTCTCCTTAGATACCCCTGGTATTATGTACAATCTGGCCAACTGATCCATGATTTTCTGCTCAATGTACGTGTCTTTGCAGATGCGATCTCTGATATCAAAACCAGTCTCCTCCAAAACCTTTGCAGAAAAGACAAACCTCAGGTCTCCAGACTGCGACCACGGTTTTTTAGACCGTGCAAGTATTTTTGACAACTACTCGCACATGTGTGACCTGCAAATTACTTTTTTTTGTTGTTGTTGAAAAACGAAGAGGGAGAAAGTCTGCCAGAGTTGGCCAATATGTGTGAGGGGGGAGGGTCGCTGAGTGATTAGTCAACTGCGTTGGGTTACGTCATCTACACTCATGTGTCTCGCTTTCATGGCGTCACACTAATCACTAAGTCACTAATGTGACTGTGAATTTAGGGCTGGTGACGATATCTAAAAATCTGCATTAAAGTTAAGAATAAAGATGAAGTTTAGTTGGTTATGTAACGTTGGATAGAACGGTGGACTGGTTACTGTATCAGCTCACAGCAGGCACACTACTGTGCAATTAGCGAGCATTTTGTAGAAAAATGAAAACATAGATCGCATAGATTACATTTCGGGTGCATATGCAAGCCTTAAAAAAGGAAAAATCTAACATGAGTAAGTACTTTTTATTTGTCTAGTATATAATAACAAATGTAATATGGGATATGAAAGGATCTATATATGTAGCACAGCCCTACTGTGAACAAAAATAAAATAGCACATTGTAGTTTATTTATTACCAAAGCATCTATCAGTAATACAGTAAAAATGGGAAAGCTTGAAAAGCTTTTTTTTATGTCAGGTGTGCACCCCTAGATGTTCTGCCTGTGCCCCTAAAGTTTTCAGTTAGTGGCTACAGTTCTCCTAGTAAAAAATGTTTGTCTGGAGCCCTGATTACATGACAGACTGTGGTGATTGATATGGAATTATTCACACTCAGGAATTTACTCACTTCTCGAACTGCACAGTCATGGGGAGCCTCATCCTCATTGACTTTTCCTTTTGGAAAACCCCACCCCGACTTGGCCAAATAGCCCTGAACAAGTAATGCCTGCAGAATAAAATATATAGCATGGGCCATTCCCATATATTTAATTAGCATGTTAATGATAAAGAATAACATATTCCGTAGCTCAAAGTACATATTACTCCAGTATACTTACATTGTCCAGCGTCTCATCTAGAATAATTGCACCGTAGGTCGGAACACCCATTTTATACTCTTTCCATTGCTCTAAAACTCTCTGTACATCCCCCCCTTGGGGAAGTAAGAATGGACAATGATTAAAAAGTATATTGTGGTCAAGGAGCATGTTGTATACGCTTTGGTCAACAAAAAAGTGACGAGGGCAGTTTTATCAAAATATCATAAAGCTAGAAGTGCTATATTATTGACAATGTCCTTGGTACATGTAGGTGTTAATGTACTGGGTAATTATGAGGAACACTGCATATCTGACCATTACATCATTATGAATAAGAATAAAATACCTTGAGAATACCTTAAGAATACCTAAAGAAAACCTGGAGAATACCTGGAGAATACCTTGGAAATTTGACGTGCCAATCAAATTTCCTCTCAAGGTATTTCATGCTGACACATGATAAAAATTACTATTTGCTTGGCATTATTATTGCCAGAAAAGGATATCAGCCTTAGCAAAGTCCCTTATCCCACACTGAGGTAGTCCTGGTGCATTCTCCATGCAGAAGTCCAGGTAGAACCAGTGTGCGAGCTCGATCTGGAAGCACACACGAATGGCATTGTCCCTCTCTTCACTAGGGATGTGGAGGATGAATCGACTGGAGGATAAACGTGAAGAAGAGAGGGATATTAAGGAGGGAGGTGAGCTTCTGGTCAACAATGACGCATAAGTGGTGTTCCCCAAATGGATTTTAGGCCCAAACTGTAATGCAACAGTCTACTTAAAAGTGAGGTAATATTGTAAACATACATTTAACACCAACAACAGCGCGCACCAAAAAAGACAATTACATAGCTGGCAGAACAACAACAAAATAACAATTTCGGTAAAGAAATGTTCTACATAAAACAGAGCCTAGCTGGCGAGCGCCGAGGAAGACAACATCCACATGACGCGTAGCTCACCTTTGTTATGCTGACAGGCATACGGACCACAAACGCTGTTAGCATTAACATACATTTATTTCCCAAAACGTGTGTCCGTTTAAATATAATGACAAACGAAAGCTCAACAGTTTACCTGCAGAGATCGTCTAAGACGCCTGTTGGAATCTCCACTCTTTTTGTTTCCATGTTGAGTGTAAACACATGCCGAGCACGCAAAGTACTTTTGGCAGAAACAAACAGCGCAAGAGTGAGCAGGCTACGATTCCTTCAAGTTGCTAAACATCTGCATATTGATCCGGCCCTGTAAAAGTACCAGGTTCATAAAATATATCATAAGAAAAACTGATAAATACATGTAGCTAGCAAGTTAGCTAACTAAAAACAAACAACGATGGCACAATAGCAAATAAGGGCTGGACTTGGACGAAGAAAAGTTATTCGTCCAATCATACATCGAGAAAAGCGGACCAAGTAGAAAACTTGAAATACAATTCGATCCTTGTACTGTCTGTCTAAATCCATTGTCCTATCAAATTTCGCAACTAGTCGTACGCAACTAATTAGGTTCGGTTGAGAGATCATGAAAACGGTTAGTACCAGAGAATGTCAGAGAATGTCTAATATAGGGAGAACCATAGATATATATGAAGACTAGATGTCTTACGGCGGAGTCTAGAACGTCCGCACATGGCGGCCATCTTGCTACAGTCAACTCGCTCACCCATAACATTGTGTTGATGCTACATGTACTTTTTAAATGACCATAACTTGCTCAATTTTCAACCGATTTTTAAACGAGTTGGTTTGTTATCACCGTCAGAGATGTCGCTATGCCACTGCATACTTATGAATATATATTTTTTTTTGTTTGTTTATAGAATAGAAGCATATATGGCATAACGAATATGGCATAACGACATCTCTGACGTTGATAACAAACCAAACAGTTTAAAAATCGGTTGAAAATTGAGCAAGTTATGGTCATTTAAAAAGTACATGTAGCACCAACACAATGTTATGGGTGAGCGAGTTGACTGTAGCAAGATGGCTGCATGTGCGGACGTTCAACTCCGTTGTCCGGCAACGCGGACGAGACATCTACCCTTTATATATATATATGGTTAGTACCGCAATAATACTAGCCTATACATGGATGTTTCTGATGGGACGTCAGACGCTTGTCAATGACTCGAGCTATTTCAATTTATTTACAGAAAACAGTGAGTCTTTTTCGAGTCTGGGGTGGAAAAGAGCTATACAGCTGGGAAGCATATCCACACTTGTATACTGGGAAAGCAGTTAAAGGCAGTGTAGGCAATGTTCTTGAAAAGCACTTTTGTCATATTTGCTGAAATAAACTTCACATCCTGATAGCAGGACAACCAATAAATCTAAAGGTTTGACAGTAAAATGAAATCAATCCAATATCTGGGAGTCGCAGGACTTTAATAAACACGACCAATCATTAGGGTCTGACTAATGATAGGATGGCATTCGGACTGAATGCAATGATTGGAGGGGCTGCTTCTTGTCTGTCTAGTCAGGCAGCGCGTTTATGTGTTTTGGAGGGGTGGCTTTGAAGGGAGGGGTGGGATATTTTGGTTTGAATCCTCTGAAACTAGATAAAATTGCTAGATTCACAAAACTTGCCTATCCTAAATGGATAACAGAATAGTGTGCAACACAAATTAACCTGAATTTAAAAGAAAAATTACTAAGAGAGCCCAATTTGACGGCTAGATTGTGGGGCAACATGTAACATTATCCCATTAAATCTAGTAAACCCAGATGTTCAAATGGAAAAAACTGATCAAGTTACTTGTCACACACTGAAACCAATAGGCAAATTCTGGATAAAATGAAGAAATCCACTTAGCAAAAAACTACAAATTGGAGTTTATGGTGGTTGATGCACATCCTGCTATACCACTACTAGGAAGCAAAGCAGTCCAGGCCATGAAACTGATCAGGGTGCAGTCTGAGAACTTCCTGATGGTGGACAATGTCAAGACTGAAACAAACAGAGAGAAAGCAGATGGTCAGTGGACAAATGGAACAAATA
The DNA here is from genome assembly GCA_023658055.1 of Thaleichthys pacificus. Lineage (NCBI taxonomy): Eukaryota > Metazoa > Chordata > Actinopteri > Osmeriformes > Osmeridae > Thaleichthys > Thaleichthys pacificus. The sequence goes on from CM042865.1 coordinate 6,195,464, forward strand.
AGTGAATTTATGTGTTTAGATGAGATGGTTGTCTGCCAGGATACTACAACATTGAGATTGACCATGTGGTGGACCCAGTGAAACTACCCAAGCAAAGAGTACCAGTCGTGATGATAGGACAACTGAAAGAGGAGCTGAATGACCTCCCGTGTGTGGCATGGAGAAGTTTTATCTAAACACATATGTTTGTAAAAAAATTAGCTTGTACACAATATCATATTCACATTTAAATAAAGATTTAAATGTAAGATTATTAGCTTTTTTTAGATACACTGTCTCTAAGAGGTTGCCGGTTCGATTCCAGGCTGTGCAAAATGACGTTGTGTCCTTGGGCAAGGCACTTTACCCTACTTGCCTCGGGAATGTCCCTGTATTTACTGTAAGTCGCTCTGGATAAGAGCGTCTGCTAAATGACTAAATGTAAAATGTATGATCCGTTGTTAAAGAAGACATTGTGTACTCTGAAGTCTGAGGCAGCCCTGCTTAGAAGGAATCTAATTTTGTAATGATAAATGCACCAACAGGGTTTTTAGAAATATTCTTCACAAGCTTGTTACCCGAACCTTGTTGGAAGAAAATATGTACTTAAAGAATTTAATGTGGAAGAGATTAAGAAAATAAGATAAAGTTATCTGTCATTTCCAATTCCTCCTAAGCTTCAAGAGGTAACATATTTTTTTTTTAATTAGATTTATCCAACAAACACATTTTTAATATCTAGATTCAATCTTGATGTGACTGTGTATTCACACATATAAAGCACACGTATAAAACTGTGTATTTTGTGAAACAGATATAGAAAAAGTATATAATCTTTTCTTTCATTTTGAGTTGGTGTAACCTTTTTGGAGAGATGTGTGGAGCTGGTTACATTCCAGGGAGACTGAACTTCCACCCCTAACAGTGAAGATAGTCAAGTTTGTTTTATTTTCTGTGAAAATAAAGAATTAGACTTTGTTGTTAATATTTTGTTGTCAGTTGGACCGTTTTTTATACATAACTGCAGATGTTATAAGGCTAACTCAGTTTTAACCATTGGGAAAATGAGTTTACACGTTTGTGTTCATTATTGAAACTTGTTAAAGACAAAAATGCCCATAAACTGATCAACTATAAACAAATTTGAGAAAGCTCTGTCTTTAGGTTTTGGATTTGTATATGTGTAGCCGAGTGGATCGGGTAAACTCACTCCTCAGCAGTGTTGGGGTAGTTACTCAAAAAAAGTTATAGATTACACATTACTAGTTACTTTTTTAAAGTAATGCTTTACTTTACTAGATTACTCACTGCTGAAAGTAACTAGTTACACTACTAGTTACATTACTTTTGGATTATTCCGTAACATCACCTGAAATGCACTTGCCAAATAACAATATATGTACCATATATATGCCCAAATCAACTAAAATTATTATTATAATGAGGACATACACAATATCTCTCTTTTATGCTTTTTAATAACCACAAAGATGACAAAAAAGTTGTGAACATCAACCTAAAAGTTGTCAAGCATAACAAGGCTACAGTACTGTCAGTAAGCAAAATGTCTCAAAATAAAATAATGCTTAAAACTTTAAATGGCAACATTTCCTCTACTATGTATGCTGCTACAATGCTGCTCTAGTAACCTGGGGGTGTTCCATCACGTAATGTGACGTGATTGAATTTAAAAGTTTTTATTTTTATGTCATCTTTGAATTCAGTGTCTGAACAGGACTGGGTGTGCAGGCACACATGATTAGTTTCTCCTCCACCTTGAACCTGAAACCTAGATTCTAGGTTAGAAATGTTGCCAGTCTGTTGCCAATGACCAACGGTTGCTACGTTTTTCCAGCAAGTTCAAGTCATTCCAGTGTTGTCCGTTTACCTTCAAATTCGTTCAACCCAGACTTCAGCAACTGGTTTTCTGCTAAATTTTCACATTATCCTGCAGCTCATCTTTCTGAATTTTTGCCCTTATTGTTTAGCATTTTTCTTCTTCTTTTCTTCTGTTTTCTGCCTTCATCTTGCTCCAGGTCCTTTCAAAAATACATTTCACAGCAGTACCTTCCAACTGCCAGTACTTTTAAATTGTTCTTTTCTTTTCTGTACTTTTCTGCCTTCATCTTGCTGAAGGTCCTTTCTAACATACATTTCAGGCTTTTTGAAACTCCAGCAAATAATTTTCTTCTAAATTTTCAAATTCTTCAGAATTATTTCTCTTTTTGCATTTTTCTTCTCTTTTCTGTAGTTTTATACCTTCATCCAACTCCAGCCCCTTTCAAAAATACCTTTCAGGCACTTCAGCTTATAACTTTCTACTAAATTTTCACAATTTTCCACTTTTTTAGCATGGTCAGCTATCCCCATTCAGGTTTTCAGCATTCTCACTGCTGTTTCGCAGGAACAGCCGTTTCTAGTTATTATTTATTTTCGCACCCCTAAGCCTTCGTCAATATTTGGACTACATAGACAACGTGATGTCAAAAGTTTCGTCTTGGTAGCGATTGAGTTGCTTGTATTTTTATTTACGTTCCATTGCACGGTTTAAGTAGAAATTACGTTTTTGTGGCGAAAAGTGAAGCTAACGGTGGCTAACTTGCTAGCCACAGTCAATGACGCTACTTACGTCACTAACGTCACGAAAACTCGCGTGACTACCTCTAGCAGAACATTAGTTTAGCACAGCGTCGGAAATACACGAGGGCAAAGGGCAAAAATGCCCCTAAGAAATATCATTTTGCCCCTGATATCACTAGGAGAGGGGCAAAAATTGCCCCCAAAACAAACTTTTTGTAATTTTTTTAATCGATCCAGTATTTGCTTCAAAAACAACTTAAATTCGATGTTTGCTCCGGAGGCAGAAGCGCTCATTGCCACAGGCAGCAGCACTTGTGACGCATTTGACGTCAAACGCGTCACAAAGCAAGGGACTCAGCAGAGGAGAGCTCAGGCAGATAAACCAAGTGCACTAGCTGGGCGTAAAAAAGTTGGTCTTAACTCCTACGTCGGTCATACGTCCGACTTTGTGATTTGAATTTACACCAAGTGCACCAAGCTTGACAGACCACGGTCGTAGCTACGCCTGGTTTTAAGATGCACGTCCTTGTTGAAAATGCGAAAGCGTCGATCGTTGCCAAGCAAAAAAAAAAGTAAAAAGAATCTAAGAAAACACTTTGAATCTGTAGACTACTGCTTAATAGTCTTATTTTTGCCATTTGGTGACAATTGCTCATATACTGTTAGCCTAAATAAGCATATTTATTATCTTGAACAAAGGTTAAATGTTATTTCACAATTTTCAAAAAGTGCCCCCAATTTTTTTTAAATGCCCCTGGATTTCAGTCAGTGGGGGCAAAAATTGCCCCCCCAAAAATATATAAATTTCCTACCCTGGTTTAGCAGCTCGTTAACTTCTGGGAGATAGCTAGGCAAACTGCTTTACTGCAAGGCAGCTGCAGAAACGCCACAAGCAAAGAGGCCAGGGTGATAACTATTTACTAATTTTACTTTGTGATATGACACACAATTGTGATGTGTAATGTACAATTTAAGCTGATATTATTAAGGAAGTACATCTACTTTTGGGAAACAGTAGTCTACTATTTCACTGAAGTATTAGCATCATGACATTAGCCTCTGTTGCCCGGGCAACACATAGTTACTACAGTGGTCTATGATGCATCTGTTTTCAATCGTTAAAATAAACATTCCTCACAAATACATTTTCGTTGTAGGATTTATTATGACATTACAAGTAAACGATTTGTTGGTGAAATTATCATTACCTGTGGTTTCAAACCAGTGTTGCTCACTGCAACGCTGTAGCCTACGCGAGACACTACAAAAACATCTACACAGCTGTTTAGGAAGTCAAACGGCGACAGAACATGTTCGGCCAACCCGTTCTCATTCCCAAGGCGTAAAATACAGACGCTTTGTCACGGCCCTAGGCGTCGGATGCGGACGCACACGGTACCCTTTCGTGTCAGTATGAGACGTATTGGGGTTTCAACTGACTCCAATGTAAACCCATTCGCGGCAATATTGGACGCTTTGAGCATCATTCCCATTGGATAAAGGAAGGGTTGGATGCAGTTGTATATGGAATAATTTTAATAATAATATTGTTCAACCCCAAAACACGAAAGTATCCTTGATAATTCACCAATAAGATGGGTTAATGTTATGTCCATCCAGTTTTAGAAATTCTGCATCGATTCTCAAAAATTAAAAAAAGATTCGGATATGTAGCGGAAAATCTTCAGTCACCGTGGCTAGACGATCTATGATTTATGTATTTATTAAATAGGGTTTCCTTGTATTTATTTATAGGCTACTTGTACACTGTTGATATGAAGAATTTGTATCTCAAAATGAACGTGAACCTGACCGGAAGGTGAAGAAAATAGTCTTACTAGCTTATTATAATTATACAATTTTCGGTTTTAATCTTGCGCTTTATGCATGCACTGTACAGCACCGGAGAGAGATTAGTTGTAGTAAGTATATAATTAATAGTTATGGGGAAATGCACTTAATTAGCGAAGTATTAAAAAAGGTAGGACAAGGACATGAGAAAGGATCAACGCATTTGTATTGGAACAACCCCCAGAGGCTGCCCTGTGAATTTTACCGCGGTAATTCTTCAGTGCGTTTTCATCCCTCTCCCGGTAAATTAACACAAATATCTTGCTCAGATTCTGGCATGCAAAGTTGTGTTTTGAGGAATGTGCACGTTTTGGTCTTTTTATACCTTTTTGTGGCTTTTTTTGTTGTGCATTTTGAGTCTTTTGTGGGGGTTTTCACCCTTTCTTTCAATGTCCTATTTATTCTTTTTGAAAAATGCTATAAAAGTGAATGAAACATCCAAATTCAATGAAAGTAGTGAAATTATCATTTATTTAACTTGTGAAGAGCATTGTATGGTACCATACACATTGTTCTTTTTGGTTTGAAATGTTTTGGTTGAAAGAAACACACATTTCTGATATGGAAATTATTAGAAAAAGGCTCAAAGCAACCCAAGGACAACAGAATGGGTTAAGGGGAGACACCCCAGGGATAACATATCAACATGAAACCTCCCCAGTTGATAACTAATATTAGGTCAAATATTGTTTTCATTACTAGTTTCCTGTAAATGTATGTTTAAATGAGCAAATGATGCATTAAGTTGTAAAATATGATATAATTTGCATACATTTCCAACGGAAATCAGAACATTGCATGAAGACAGAATGAAAATCCTTGTTTCATTTTGTCAAGATATTAGAGTCCAAAGTTTTTACAAAGGGCACTTTGGATATCTCTTTTTCATCACTCCATTAATCAGAATATGGTGGCAACAGCCATTGAAGAAAATCCTTTGCAAATTGCGCGGCAGACCGTGTTCTTGCTCAGGTTCTCCGCATCACCCACACTATAAAAGTAGGTAGCGAAATAATGAAACGCTATATATAGTGGGACTGTGAGCGCACAGCTTCGATGTGTCGCATTGGCAACATACCGCTCAAGAAGCTGGCAAAGATACGTAATTCCCTCTGCTGAGAATCTATATCTTTCATAAAGATACTCAGGAGGGAATCAGGCCCGTAACGGAAACACATGAGCCCCCCCCGCAGAATAAGCCTGAGAGCCCCCCCCCCCCCCCCCCCCACCACATATGTAACGGATAAAGTAAGACTATTTTCTTCACCTTCCGGTCAGGTTCACGTTCATTTTGAGATACAAATTCTTCATATCAACAGTGTACAAGTAACAATTAAATAAATACAAGGAAACCCTATTTAATAAATAGGCCTACATCATAGATCGTCTAGCCACGGAGACTGAAGATTTTCCCGCGACATATCCAAATCTTTTTTTTCTTTTTTCAGAATCGATGCAGAATTTCTAAAAACTGGATGGACATAACATTAACCCATCTTGGCCGGGTTTCCCAGATTCGTTAAGAAGCTCTTAACGCTAAGAGCTTCTTAGGAGCGTTCTAAGAACGCTCTAGAACGCTCTTAGAACGCTCCTAAGAAGCTCTTAGTGTTAAGAGCTTAACGAATCTGGGAAACCCGGCCCTTATTGGTGAATTATCAAGGATACTTTCGTGTTTTGGGGTTGAACAATATTTAAGGATAAGAAAATTATTCCATATACAACTGCATCCAACCCTTCCTTTATCCAATGGGAATGATGCTCAAAGCGTCCAATATAGCCGCGAATGGGTTTACATTGGAGTCAGTTGAAACCCCAATACGTCTCATACTGACGCGAAAGGGTACCCTGTGAGTCCGCATCCGACGCCTAGGGCCGTGACAAAGCGTCGGTATTTTACGCCTTGGGAATGAGAACGGGTTGTTAATCGATAGGCTATAGGCTACTGACCAACATCAATTATTAATACGTCAATTAATAATTGGCAGCATTTATGCCATTTAGAACATACTTTATGAGTGGAAGGTCTCTAAGTAGCCTAACCTTATTGCTTTAGGGAAAATAGTACGAAAGTATGTGAAATATTACATTAGTTATTATTAAACTATTACATTAACCTGGGACACACACACACACACACAGACTTATGTCGTTGTTGTAACATTCAATTCATTCATTCATTCTTCCACAAATGAAAACACTGATCAACCATAAAAACAATCGTTATGAAAAATATGAAATATGATATATAAAACTGTACAAAACAGAATAAGGAATAACAGATTAAGGACAATCAGTCCTCACTGTCAGTGTCAGGACAGTTATCTTCCAGTTCCTCAGTTTCTTTTGTGTTGGCACAATTACAACAACGACATAAGTCTGTGCAACACAGTCCTGCAGAAAAACATGAACATCTGCCTGTCTCACAGGCACTTTTGCAGCAGCAGTGTATCACATGCAGAACACTGTCATGGACCGAATTTCTGTTACGTGCAAGGTCCCATCCTCTATTTGCCAACCATATCCATCCATGTTGACAAAAAGCAGCTACCTTATTGGTGTAGAACGATCACGTGTTGAACCGTGCCACCAAAATCCTATTACGCTCTGAAGAAACTAGTTCTGCATAAAACATTAGACGCAACGATAATCGACTGGAATGTCAGCGACAAACTTTTTTTTGGTAGCTTAGCACAACTTTTTATGAGCTAAAGATTGTGTAGATGCCAGACTGTGGAGCGGAAATAATTTTCTAAAAGACTTTTCGTGGTTCACCTTGCGGCCTACTATGAGTGTTAGCCTTCCCTGTACAGCCTGGAACACAGCATTTACGACCGTGGTCCATTTTCGATATCCTTGTTATAATTCAAAACGTTCTTCTTTGTAATTCCTTAGAAGTAGCCTACACAGAGCAGCGCGCAGCTAAACTAGTATGGAGATCTACGCTACCTCGGACTGGGCAAGAACACTAGTGAGTGGGCTGGTTTGGATGTAAATTTTGGGGCGTGACAAAGATACAGACCAGAGCCAAAAAAGGCGGGCCACCGGACTGACGTCAGTCCAGTGGCTTTGTTGAAAAGCTACCGTTTTACAGCCAAATGTTTTCATTTTAAGATTTGCATAGGAAAGAGGTGTCAATGGACTTTGAGGTGAAGCTCGCGAAAGCTCGCCTAAGGAGGGGGGGGGGGGTTGCTACCAAATTTCACGCCAAGGTTTTTGGAAAAGTTGGCAGCCCTGCAAAACATCACAGCCCGTCGAGTGTTTGGTTCCTTGGGAATACTCTAAAAAGTGTCAGCATTCCCTGTACAGCCTGGAACGCTGCATTTACGACCGTAGTCCATTTTCAATATCCTTGAAAAACGTTCTTCTTTGTAATTCCGTGGAAGTACACAGAGCAGCGCGCAGCAAATTTTGGGGCGTGACAAAGGTACAGACGAGAGCCAAAAAAGGTGGCTTTTTCAAACCGACCGTTTTACAGCTACATTTTTTAATTGTGAGATTTGCATAGGAAAGAGGTGTCAATGAACTTTGAGGTTCACTGTATGTCGATACTAACCACTGAACTGTCGTTATTCAACTGTGACAAGGCAAATTTGGTCCTGCAATCATTGACCCCTTTAACTTTGCAGAGGTTCGAGGACCAATCAGAGTGAAGGGGCTGGGACGGAAGAGAGCAAGCCAAACTGGATGTGAATTTTCATTTTTTTTGTATCATTATTAGATGTCGAAATGATTACCCTAACAACGTCAATCGTGGCACTGCACTCTGGATTATAAAGTGGACATATGCAGAATATTAATTTTGCAGACTGCCCGGTTATTTCTATGACCATGGGAAACTAAACCCATTCTAATTTGTACACACACCAGATTCCTGTCATTATTATAGAGAATAGCAATACACAAGAAAATACATGTATCCTAGGCCTATTACCAGGGCCGGCGCAGGCCTTTATGGGGCCTTAAGCAGAATTGATTTGGGGGCCCCTCCGAATTTGTATAATTATTATTAACATAATATATATAATTTTTTAATTAAAGCTCCTGTAAAGCAAATTCCATGATTTGCTTCTCAGTACATTATATACGTGTGAAATGAGTTCCTGAAAGCATGTGCAAAGCGTGAAAACTTTGTCGCACTGAAATGTGGAGTTAGACTGTAGAACAGTTTCTCTTCCGTTTTCAGATCAGGTTTTAATGGGCGGAGCCAAAAAATGACCGATCTACGTCACTTTGACCGATCTACGTCAGATCACTGAATCGTCCTCCTTCTGTACTGTTATTGTAGCCTACATCAGCTAGCTAGCTAGCTTCAGGATGTCTCCCTCCACCCGCAACTGCATCTTCCCTGGATGCAAGAACTTCAGCTGCGCTGCAACGCCATTTCATTTCCCTATTGATGAGGAAAGGACAAATAGGTGGATTGATTTTGTGAAGAGCCACGCTGATGGAAAGCTTTGGATAAACTCCAACAGCCGCCTCTGCAGTGACCATTTCACGGCGGATAGTTTTAACATGGACCAGAGACAGACGGGGTTCACGGACACATGGCTTCTCTTGCAGCGCGGAGCCGTACCGAGCATCGCCCTCCCGGCCGTTCCTCCTCCGGTCGCACCTGGACCATCCACCGCCGCCAACAGTTCATCACTCAGTTCTGTGTGCTTGTTATAATTATACTAGATAACTATGAGTTAGTGCAAACCGCTAACTTGATATTAGGCTACTCGGTGTAGAATGATGGTATTTTGGTGAAATGGTAGCTAATGTGCTAGAAGTAGTTGTACTCCTGTGTTACAGCTCAGGGGAACACGCTTCATTTATATGCATCTGTATGTTTCACTCATCGAACAAATAATTCTAATTCTATTCAGTTTTGTTCACTTGATGTAGCGTCCATTATCTGGGTCGTAGGTACTTGAGAGAGGCGGCGCCTTCCAGCGAGGGTGCAGAGCTTCGGCTCCTTCAGGCCCCCCCCCCCCCCCCCCCCAGTCTCAAGCAGAGAAGACTTCTGATTTTCTCACGATTTCAAAGCCTAATTTAACATACTTGTCGGTGGGGGTTTTTTTCATTCGAATTTGGATGGGTAGTTAATAACACATTCTTCTGTGGTGTGGTAAACTTAAAACTCGTTTTCAATTGCACTTTAGAGGATCTTTAAGCTGTAATTTAATGTGCTCTTGGGGGCCGTTTAGTTCGCTTATTCCTTGGGCCGGCTCTGCCTTTTACCATACTTGCATTAGACTAAAAAAATTAAGCCAAATAACCATAGGCCTACATTATTCAAGTTTATATGTACCAACAACAATATGGGGGAAATATGGTTTGTCAGAGAAACGTAATGTGAGGTGAATAAGACAAGAATATTTATTTCGCACTGTCATCAACGCAAGGTAGGGTGTGGCTGCAGACATTTTGCAGTGACGTACGGTTCAACGTGTTTCTGACAATCTGCTCCATCTTTAGTTTTCTAAGCTTGGAGTTGAATGGGTGTCGCAGTTCCGTTGGCAACTTCATATTTTAATATAATTACATAGGACGAAACAGCAACCATGGCACATGGATTAAAAGAAAGATTTGATACGTTTTTGCACGAAAAGAATCTTCTGACAGATACCTTGGCAAAGATCGAGGTAAAAACCGGAGTAAACAGGTCGTATATCGCAATTGGTAAGAATGTGTTCCATTGGAAAAACTAAGAACGCACAAGGGTCCTTTTTTTATTGAGAATGCTGACGGAATGGTGTTAACAGACAGTTTTGGCCAGTGGTACAGATTGTTTTATCTCAATTCAAAAGTTAAAGTCTATACATGTGTTTAATTGGATCTGTCTAAATTAAATGTGATCGTGATCCGTGACTCTATTTTGATTTGAAAACATTAATCTATAGGTTTCTTATTTGCAGTTATCATTGCCATCATCGCACTTTATCTGGTTATTGGCTATGGAGCCTCCCTATTGTGCAACCTTATTGGATTCGTCTATCCAGCCTATATATCGTGAGTAGTTCTATATTCTTGTGAAGCTATCATGTTGTAGGGGCCTAGCGTATATATATTTTTTCTAAATCAAATATCGGAGCAATCAACAAAGACGTACGTCATCCCAACCCACCGCTACCCTCCATCATCAATAGTTATTTATTGCAATTACTTATTTGTAACATTGTAGCCTAGATATTAACCAATTTTATTACACATTTCTAAGCAGTTTGGTATGCACTGTCAGGTTTGTATAGGGCTACATTTAATGTTATATTGCAAAAGGAATGAAAAGGTAAGGTAAAAGGTTGTTTATGTAACTATAGTGTAAGCTAGTCGTGCTTGCGAGTCAGAGGTCTTTGGATCGAGTAGGCTACCAATGAGGGGGAAGATCGGGAACACTGACGAGCCGCGAGACACGTCAGTCAACCTAGTAGTCTCATATTTTGCACTACATTATGCAGAATATGAGAAAGTCACTCATGTCACAGCATGTTACCATGGCGATAAATACTGACACATGGAGCATTTGACTGGTTAATCATGTGATCCTGTTATGAGTCATTGCCTTACGTGTGGAGTGTTCTAGCTTCACTGCCCAAGTTAAAACAGTGTCACATATAGAGGATATCAAATTACCCTCTCTAATTTCTCGAAGTGTCTACCGGACACATAACACATGACACATTACAGCTCTGCAGATAAGAGTCCTTGTATATTGTCTTGGAACTTGTATGAATGGATGTTTCAACTTGAAACTACTCTTGCAGTGTCTGTTACAAGAAACTAAGCACAGATAAGAAAATGCTGAGATAGACCATAGTCAACCCATGCCTAACCACAAAGTTTTAAGTGACTTATTATAATTGGAATTGTGGAGAAGTGAAATATTTAAATAATCTGTAGAATTGTAGCCAACAGAAGACATTTCTGTTATGACTTAATTCATCAAATTAGTTCAGTTTTGGAGTAGTTTAGTTATGGACTTCTAGTGCTACTGTAGTTAAACAATGGACTTTTTGAGGACAAGAATAGAATCTTCTTATTACTGTTATTTTACCTTCAAAACATTGGCACTTTGCACCAAAATTACCACAGATTTTCATTTGCTTGGTTGGTCATGGAATGTGGAAATTCTTTGTAACATAACTGTAGTAGTTTAATAGTGAAATACATGCGTGTGTTTTGCTTGTGTTTCAAACTGAAGTTGACGTGTGACACCCTTATAAAGCACGTAGTTTTCTGTGTAATTGTGACAGACTCTTTTATATTTCAGGATCAAAGCCATCGAGAGTGCAAACAAAGAGGACGACACAAAATGGCTGACTTACTGGGTGGTGTATGGAGTCTTCAGTGTGTCAGAGTTTTTTGCTGACATCTTCCTGTCCTGGTTCCCATTCTATTATATTGGAAAGGTAATGCAGGTGTTGAAAAAACTTGCAAAGTATCGCTGTCCCTTCATTCTTGATTATTTGATGAGTTAGCTTGGCCATACTCGTAAAATGTACTATTTATTTGTGTCTAAAGATGAGTACAGCATGAGTAATTTGTAGAGGAAAGTACCTGTTGCTGTCTATAAAGCTACTTTTAACACCCTTTACATAACATTCTGCTTAAGAATTATAATACTAATAATGCTTAAATTGTACACGGCCACTGAAGAAAATATATAAATAATCATGTTCCAGTACTTATAGTAGAAGCATACTTTATGTATAGAAGCATACATAAAGCAATTACAGCATTACAGAGTTCCTAGAATATATCAGTCACCTTGTTTCATATCTTGTGTTGGCATATCAGCGTCTCCTTAATCAGCCACATTAAATAATTAAATGGAGCTCTCACAGAGTCTTTTATGCTTAACTGCATTTCAGGAAAGGCAGGGTTGTTTTACTAGTTTTTGGTTCCCTTGCCTAGAGCGCTTTCCTGGTTTGGTGTATGGCCCCCACTCCCTCCAATGGGTCCATTCAGATCTACACACGGATCATACGCCCTGTCTTCCTCAAGAATGAGGCCAAGATTGACAACGTGGTGAAGGACCTCAAGGACAAGGCATCAGAGGCAGCTGATAAGTTCAAAGATGAAGGTAAGACCAACTGCCAGCATATGTTTTGACGAGTCTCAGAAACCTAACTGTATACAAATGTTTTTGAGTCTCTTTGAATTACATACAACATAACCTTTTTTGGGGGAGGAAAAGCAATCTTCACACAATATATTCTGCATTCTGTCAGATAGAGAAAGGAAGAAGCTGATCTTGTTCTTTGCTTAACCTTAAAAGGTATTAATAAATATGCTGTATCTTCTCTCACAAACGTTTGCATAATGTTGGAGCTATTACTCCAAGTATGTAAGATACAGAATATACCAGGAAGGTTTTGATACGTACATACAGTACGTCCTGTCAATTAATCCCGTCAAATCGGGATAAGAAGTGGTCTACCAACAAAACAGTTTAAATTAATTTAAATTCATGGTTAGGTTGGCCTGTAGCATCTAAGTGTTATATTTTTGCCCTACAGCAAAGAAAGCTACAGCAAACATCATTTTTGAGGAGAAAAAGAGTTCCTAGATTCAACCGAAGGATAAAAGTTATCTTTCAACAGCACCATCTCTGAAGTGGACTGTGAAACAACCGAATAAATGTTGCCTTTGAATTTTTATTATTATTTTATAAATTATATCAGAATGGTAGTATATTGATCTTGCACACTTTGTCTGTAAAAACTTGGTAACATAACAATGGTAATGTTATTCTCAAGTGAACTAAGCCATTTCCCTGAGACAACTGAAAAGCCTTTAACTTCAAGTACCTTTAATCTAATCAAAGCCTGCAATGTGTTCCCTCCCTGCAATGCTTTATGTAACCAAATAAAGAAATGTGCTGTTATCTTGTCATTGTTCATGTCCATCCTTGGTAGGATGTAGCGCAAAGGCATTGTGAAAATTTGGTGACATTCTTTTTGTAGTTCCTTTAGAGGCAGGGTTGGTAAATTTTGCGAACCTAGCAATTTTAACTTGAGTTGGAAAGGATTCAAACCAAAATATCCTACCCCCTCCTCCCATCAAAACCACTGCGCCAAAACACATGCACGCGCTGCATGGCTACTGCTGGGAGACAGCCTGTCCAATTGTTTTATTCGGTCTGAATGTCACCCAATCATTAATTTCGATCTGAACTAAATGATTGGTCGTGTTTATTACAGTCCTGCAATGCCCACAGGCCACAGATAACGGATTTATTTAATTTTACTGGGAAACCTTTTGAGTTATTGGTTGCTATTTGGATGTGAAGTTAATTTCAGCCAATTTGACATAAGGTCATCTCAACAACATTACCTACCCTGCCTTTAAGTTGTGAGCTGATAGCTATATTATAAACACATATTTTTGCCTCAGATTGGGCCAAGCCCCCAACCCTAGCTCCTCGACTTGAGGCTAAGGCTCTGGTGGTATTGCATTTCCCATTAGGTCCCCAACTTGTTCCGGCGATATTATTCTATCAGCTCCAGTCAAAATTACAATGCCGTATTATAAGGCCATTGTAGGTTAAAAAAAGATCTGACTTTATTCTCACAATTGTGACTTTATAATCTCAGAGAATATCCCCCCCAAATTCTTGCACATTTACGATTTTTACTCAGAATATTAGCCCCCTCCCCTGGCTTCGTAATGATACTTTTTTAAATTCCTCAAATCAATGCAAAAAAAGAAAGTGTGTGCTCACTAACTAGTATTGTCCATATCAAAGCTGAAATCAAACCTACGCCCTTGTCCACAATATATCACTGTAACCATGACAAAATACAATAAATATACATTCTTATATGAATGTATGTATTGTGGCCCTTGTGCTAATTATAGACACATAAGCTTTTTGAGTTTAACGTAGCTTTAATTGCTCATTGAATTTATCAACTGTTATATCCATTTCATCTAGCCTATCCAAAGAAAATTAAATTAGGTTTTGTAGATTGAACATAAATATACAAGCCACATTTCTACACTTCCAAAAGCGCCTACCAATGGGCATGTGAGCATCAGAACTGGACCATAGAGCACTGGAAGGTGGCCATGTCTGATGAATCACATTTTCTTTTACATCACATGGATAATTTGGTGCGTGTCGCTTACTTGGGGAACACATGGCAAGAAGGCAAGCCAGCGGAGGCAGTGATGGCAATGTTTTGCTGGGAAACTTTTGGCCCTGCCATTCATGTGGATGTTACTTTGACATGTACCACCTACTTAAGCTTTGTTGCAGACCATGTACACCCTTTTCATGGAAACTCATCCCTGATGGCATGGGCACCTTTCAGCAAGCTAATGTACCCTTCCACAAAGAAAAAATGGTTCAGGAATGGTATGAGGAACGCAAGGTTTTGACTTGGCCTCCAAATTCCCCAATCCAATCGAGCTTCTGTGGGATGTGCTGGACAAACAAGTCCAATCCATGGAGGCTCCACCTCACAATTTACAGGACTTAAAGGATCTGCTGCTAACGTCTTGGTGCCAGATACCACAGCACACCTTCAGAGGTCTAGTGGAGTCCATATCTCGACGGGTCAGGGATGTTTTGATGGTAAAAGGGGAACCTACACAATAGTCACGTGGTCATAATGTTATGGCTATTCGGTGTATATATAAAGAAAGGTATGCAGCCATAATAAAAACCTGCAGATATAAGGACGTTGTGCATTCTGGGTCATCAGTCACTTCATTGTTAAAGTGTAAGGCCACATTTACAATTACCTTGGAAAGTTCTATAACATTTGAGCTTTTCCTTGAAAGCAAACTTACCTAAAAATGTAGACCAGTTACAAGTGAGTACAGTGATTGAGTTTAATGACTTTATAAACAACTATATAAAACAATTCTTAAAAATCCATGCATTTTCAGTGTAAATTCATTTTGAAATATAGAGGAAATCTATGTACAACAGTGTGAATTGTAACAGCATCATCACTCACTTGGGCTGTTTGCTAGACATACACTTGGCTGCATAGAAGATTTGACATTATTGCCTACATAGAAACAAGAATAATAATAAAAAAGATTTCTGTAAAAGACTTGTTTATTAGACATCTATCAGGCGGCTCTATTGTATAGACCTTTCTCATGTCTACTTCATGATGTAGTAATGTGAGTGTTTTGTGACATCCCCCACTCCGCCAAAATTAAGAAAGAGACAGAAATCAAAGTACTACAAGTCCTGCTAGAGGAATAGACGAATGGAATTATTTCCCCCCCAAGTATACCAAAAGTTACATTCTGAATAGCATTTGTTAATTAAGATACTGTTGTATGAAAACGAATTCATTTATACCACTGACAAAAAAAAGCCTGAGTTGATGGGGAAAGGTAGATTCACAATATAGCAAACCCAACAAAGCCTGAGAAGAAAAAGCCCATTCATTTACTATTTTACAATAATTTACAGTAGTAATATGTGAAAACGATACATTTTCAGTTGCTCTCAAAAATGTCCATGTTATTTTACAGCTGGGACAGAAATTAAATAATTCAAGCATGATGCAAAAAAAGAAAAAAATCTGTAGAAGAAAAGAAACATGGCCATGAAGATGGCCATGGGAAACACTGTAAACGAGGTACTTTGGAAGGTGAGCCCAAGACCTTCAGACTGCTTTAGACAAGACCCTTTTATAATGTCCACTCTTATTACATGATCACGAGACAAAACACTAACATGTTACTTTTCTTCTTGATTTAACACTTAAATACGTTTGAGGACCTCAGTAAGCTTGTGAGAGCGATGGAGAGACAACAGTCAATAGCTGGATCCAGTGTCATGGGTCGGTTAGTGAAAATGCAGGGCAGCACTCAAGGTCATTCTGGGTCCAATTCAGTAAAAAAAAAAAAGATTTTTATAAAAATAATCAAAACCTATGCTGCTCCACCTATGGTACAATGCAGCTTTTAACTCTTAAATACAAAAATATGTCATTTGTATGCACCTCCCCCCCCTCACCAATAGTTCCTGGGATATGTGGTGCACCTTTGGGGAGTGGGACCACAGTCGCACTGAGAAATCAGATGAACAGTGCGTAGTACAGCTTTTAGTTTTATCCAGTCCCCCATAAGGCATTTCCTGTGTTCATTGTGAGTCTATGGCTGATACCCTTGCCTCAGGTCTAGGCTAGACTAGTCTTAACCAGGCCAGTCCATGTTAGGCCAGACTAGGGTAGCCCAGCCTCCCGTTATGTCTTGCGGCTGCTCCAGATCTGCTCCGGCGTGCTCTTGTGGTCGGACGAGTACTCGAAGGGTGACCGGTGGCCCATGGGTGACCGTGAGTCGTAAGGGGAGCGCTGGTCTCTGGGTGAACGGGGCCCACTGGCCGACGCCCGGTGCTCCGACTGCCAGTCTGAGTGGTAGCGGTAGGAGTCCCGTGACGATGACTTGTGGTAGTCTGAGCCCGAACGGTGGTCAGAATGGGAGCGGTGGTCCGAGTGAGAACGCTCTTTGCTGTCCATCCGGTGCTCTCTGCTGGAGCGGTGCTCGTCCATCTTCCTGTGCTTGCTGTCACTGTAGTATCTGTGGGGGATTGGGAGGAACACAGTCAGAACACTGGGGATAAGACTGTTCATAACACTGATCCATTAAGATTTTTTGGATGTATAATCCCAGAGTGAACTTGCATCTCTTGATGCTAGTTTGTAACCTTAGATGATATGTCATCATTCCGTACCGTCCAACAGTTATTAGGAACAATCTGGTTCACAGCTGAATTTGTATAAAAGATAGGGCTGTCAAGCGTTCAAAATATTTAATCGCAATTAATCACATTATTTCATAGTTAATCTCGATTAATCGCAAATTTATTTAATATCAAGTTCAAATGTTACACCAATAAAAGATGTCTTTGTTGAATAACATTAAAATGGTGTACTTAACTTCAAATAACTGGAGGATAACAAGGAAATTGGGAGTTTTATTCATTCACACATAGGCTGCACAATATTGAACATACACATTGTTATATATTTAGGAAATGTAATCTCAAATTTAACATTGTCAAGTGTTGTCTGCCGTATATTACCGGAGCTACCGCTGTTGCTGCCACCGCTGCTAACGCCGCTGCTAAAGCCGCCGCCGCTAACGCCACCGCTGCTGCTGCTAGCTGTGTGCTTTTTTTGCATGTGATATTTTAGGCTGGAAGTAGGCCTACTCCGGTGATAACTAAAGCCTGACAATCAGTACACACAGCCTTTGACGGCAACTTTTTAAAATGGAACTTCCCATCTAAAAGCCCTCTCCATCATTCAGCTAGCGTCGGCAGTCAAAGTCATGTGACGACAGGTGATTCCCAGGGTCAAAAAGAAACCCGTGTTAAGGGCACTATTTTTAAAATCGCGTTAAAGTGAGATAGCGTTAACACGTTATCGCGTTAACTTCGACAGCCCTAATAAAAGAACATTAAAATGCTACGCGTTAGTAGTTTCAGCTTGAAAAAGGCAGCTGATGACCCAGCTCCAGGTATCTTATGATGATGATGGGTCACAGACTAGGTAGTACCTGACAACTTTATTGTATATTTAAGGAGTGTGCATATTTGTGCATTTTATTTTGGATTTGGTTCAAATATGCAAATGTAAAAAAAATGGCAGCCCACCACAATATAAAAATTGACCGCCACAAATTGATGTAAAAAATAAATAAATGTAATTGTAGATTTGCACGCAGTGCATTGATTCTAAGCCCCTTTTTGCCCTGCTCGTATTCTCTCTCACTACAATGGACCTGTCTGTAAATAGCCCCCTGCCGGAGCGTTGGCTTCCAATTCATTTTCAATTAAATCGGGCGTTGACGCTCGCGTATGGCATTGTGGGAAGGCGAGCGGCGCGGAGCGTTGCAAGTTGGATTTTCTCAACTTTATGTAAATAAGGAGTTTCTTGTTTCTTGTAACGTAGCAACTGTCGGTCATGGTAAACATTTCTAGGTTTTACAATTTCAAGATGGAGGAGAAACTTATCGTATGTGTCTGCACACCCAGTTCTGTTCAGAACAAAGTTACGTAATGTGACGAGCCTGAATTTAAAGATTACATTAAACTAATAATGCATGGTGCAGGATTGCCGACGTTGTCAGTGTCCCTAGTGTGTTTTTATACTTTTAAATTCAGTCTTGTCACATTACGTGACTGTTCTGTGCCACTGCTAGCTTGCTAGCCCAGCCTACAAACGACTGGTTGAGTGACCGGTGGCGTAACATGTATTCTACTGTAATATTGCACTAGTAAAAATTCTGTATTAATGTTGTGTAAAAGTGGTATTTTGATCGATATTGTGAGTACATGAACCCAAGTCTGCACGCTTGGTCATGACTACAACAGTGATCTTAGAGAGCTACAACTCTGTATTAACTTTTCTAACATGCCCCCGAGCGTGGTGTACTGTGGGAAGTCGAGCGGTGCAGAGCGTTAAAAAACGCTGTAGTGGACACGTACCGTTAGCAATGCTACTACCATGCTGCGCGAGGGCTCTTTCACAGACATTTTGAGCCCTTTATGAACCCTTTTCATTTAGGTGGTGGGCCGAGCCCGCGTATCTGCTTTAGTTTTTTAAATGACCTGTCCCCGTCGATGGAGGAGCTGGATTTTTGATATTATCAACGTAGTTTTTTTCTTAAAACATTTTTGTTTGTTTGCACATCCAATTATTGCACATTGTTTCTGTAGCTTAGTTCAAAGTAATCGTCTCAACTACTTAAACTCTCCAACAAACCAGAACTCGTGTATCATCTTGTTAGCTAATCGAATGGTTCGTAACAGGATCAGCTGATCAGCTAAAAACAACCTAAGTGACCATGCGTCAAGTAGCTTGCCTAGTAAGTCTCGGCATCACAATGGTAGATCGGTTGAGCTTTAATTAAATACTTGCATTCCGTGTCACTGTCTGTCTTTAATTTACCTTATTTTTTTCATTTTTTTTTTTTAAATCAGCGGCGGTGATTAAAACTGTTGGGCACTCACTGACACTGGAGATTTAGCTGGCTGTGCTCAGGATAGCCAAAAAACACAAATAAATATGAGAACATTATTGAGACGTTTTTATACAACGAATACCATAATATGTAGTAGGCTATGTTGAAAGTGTTTATGTAGTCTTGGCTCTTCCTCTTGTTGTGTTTAGTGGAGACTTAAAATCGACTCTGGCTGACCCTGAATGGGGTAGCCCTTGCAAGTGATCCCCCAAAACCCTGTAAAAAGTAATACAAAACATCTGAGTTGGACTGTGTTTTTACATTTACATTTATGCATTTAGCAGATGCTTTTATCCAAAGCGACTTCCAAGAGAGAGCTTTACAAAAGAGCATAGGTCACTGATTATAACAACGGGATAGCCCCAAACATTGCGAGCAGCCAAAACATGAAGCATACATTGTGAAAAAAACAAATAAGTGCCAAAGGGAAGAACCATAAGAGCATGCAGTTAAACAAGTTACAATTAAACAACATGAAACTCAAAAAGTGCAAGAGTGTACCTGTAGAAAAGAAGACAAAACAACAATCAACAGTAAAATATTTCACAGCGAGTACAAGAATTTAAAAACCGTCACAACTAACCAACAAGAGCAACAAGTCTCTCAATACGAGTCATTGTGATCCTGGAGGAAACTAACATCAGGTCCAGCCAAGCATTCCTAAGTGCCGTTGTACTCCCGGAACAAGTGCGTCTTGAGCCTTTTCTTGAAGGTGGGGAGACAGTCAGTGTCCCTGATGGAGGTGGGGAGTTGATTCCACCATTGGGGGGCCAGACAGGAGAAGAGCTTGTGTTGGGGACGGGCGCTCTTGAGCGGTGGGACCACCAGACGGTTGTCAGAAGAAGACCGTAGGTGGCGGGTGGGGGTGTAAGGCTGCAGGAGAGACTTGATGTAGTCGGGTGCAGTCCCGTTCACCGCTCGGAAGGTCAGTACCAGAGTCTTGAATCTGATACGGGCCGTGACGGGAAGCCAGTGGAGGGAGATGAGGAGCGGGGTAACATGGGAGCGTCTGGGTAGATTGAAGACCAGACGGGCTGCCGCGTTCTGAATCCTCTGGAGAGGGCGGGTTGCGCATGCTGGGAGACCGGCGAGCAGCGAGTTGCAGTAGTCCAGCTTTGAGTGGACAAGTGCTTGGACTAGCAGCTGGGTGGAATGCTCAGACAGGTATCTCCTGATCTTCCGGATATTGTAGAGGGTGAATCTACACAACCAGGAGACCGCAGCAATGTGGGCTGTGAGGGAGAGCTCGTCATCCATGGTCACCCCGAGGTTCCTGGCAGAGGATGAAGGGGTCACCGTCGCCGATCCCAGGGTGATTGAGAGATCGTGGGAGATGGAGGGTTTGGCCGGGATGATGAGGAGTTCTGTTTTGGCGAGGTTCAGCTGGAGGTGGTGCTCGGTCATCCAGGCGGAGATGTCTGTGAGGCAGGCCTCGATCCTAGCTGAGATCCCCGGATCAGTCGGGGGGAACGACAAGTACAGCTGCGTGTCGTCAGCATAGCAGTGGTAGGAGAATGGGAGTCAGGTGGCTGAGCGGTTAGGGAATTGGGCTAGTAATCATAAGGTTGCCAGTTCGATTCTCGGCTGTGCCAAATGACGTTGTGTCCTTGGGCAAGGCACTTCACCCTACTTGCCTCGGGGGGAATGTCCCTGTACTTACTGTAAGTCGCTCTGGATAAGAGCGTCTGCTAAATGACTAAATAAATAAATAAAATAATAGGAGAAGCCATGGGAGGTGATGATTGTTTTTTAAACATCTGATGCTATAATGTGTTCCAGGTAGAAGGTGTAAGCTGTCCTGTGTCTACCTCTTGTTGAGTGTACTGTAGACTGAGCTGGCTGGTGATGGGACCCTGAGCTGACTGGAGATAGTAGACTGAGCTGGCTGAAGATGGGAGACTGAGCTGTGTCAACATAATCAAACGAGCGATAGGTCTCGGTCTGCTCTAAAAGTTATTTCCCGACCTTTAACCTTCGTCATTGTCTTTCTTGCTCTGTCCTTAAACATCTACAGATTATGTTTTTTTAATCTCTTCACTCTATAGCTTTTATTGTACAAACTCTACAAAGGCATTGTCTCTCCTCTCTCTTCAGCCGCAAAAAGGTCACCGACAACAGCGTCTGAAGCTAGTTTTCATGATGTTATGTGACTTTCTCCCTCCAATGTCTGGTCAAATGGGTTGGTCATACATTTGATTGTTGACATGATGAGGTGGTGCATCTATGCACCACATCTTTGTTTAGGGAGAATCCAGTCAGTCCAACTTTACTTTTGGAGTCTCTGTTGGCTGTTTGCGCTATGACTTGATCACAGGCAGTGTTTGCAAAACCATACTCCTGTTGTCTCTGAGCAACAAAATCTCCAGATTGTACCTGTAGGTATATGCAAAATGTGTGTCCTTCAGACTGTTCATCTCCAGCCAGTAAGAAGGCAGCTTGCATAGTTTACCTTGTCGTAAAAAAAACACAAAAAAAACATGGGAGCAGACACTCGGACGACTAGAGGGGCATGGTATTCCACATCAGATTATAGGTCTTCTTTGTCCTGCCCGTCCTGTCTGTGCTTTTAATAAGCATGCAATGTATGTCAACTAATTTTCAAATAAAATGTGGTGCACCTAGATTGTAACAGCAACATTTATTTTGCAGTAGGTTATAACACTGACCCCACTGTACATCTTGCCATAAAAAATACAGAATTTCATACACACCCTTCTGTTTGGAAAACCTTCTCCAGAGCTGCATTTTCACTCCTCTTACGTTCTTTAGCTATATTTGTTGTGTTGGTGAAGTTATTGTAGCACCCTTGTGAAATCCAACATTACCTAGCATATGGTTTTGAGGTGCTGAATTTAAATTGAATCTTTCCACTGCTTTTTCTGCAAGAATGCTTTCCTTGCTGTCAAAATGTTGCAATTGCAATGGACTTTGAACAAACTCGGACCAACTAGCTTCAGTAAATGGGTAGATTAAATCTTTTGGTTTGCTACCTACATGCATACAGCTGATTGCAACTACTTGTGGCCTTGAATACACTGCTAGCAATATAATTAATTGTGCACGTGTGTATTATGCTAATGAGGTTAGTTTTCCAACTTGCCACGTGTGCAGAGATGTCACTATGTATTGATAAGTGTTACTGATGTGTAGGGGTGGAACGGTACACTGAAGTCACGGTTCGGTTCATACCGCGGTTCAGACATCACGGTTCGGTATGAGTTCGGTACAACGGAGGCGTCAGTAATTTTTTGGGCCCTATTTGTATGTGTATCTAATGGCTGCTTAAGCACTGTAGGGAGGAGAAGTTGAACAGTTTTTTTTTGTCTCGTTCCAGTGATTGGCACACCTGGGTGATGGCGTCGGACATTTGTAGTCATTTAGCACACGCCAGATGCATTATATGCATGTTAGATTTATTTCCACTCACATACCCCACAACCAGTGATGTGCGGTGATGTCAGTAAGAGGCTAGGCACTTGAATGGGAAAATGTGTCCAAACTTTTGACTGGTACTGTAGGCTACATGTTGAAGAATACAGGATCCAAGTGCGCAAGTGAGTTTTTTGCTTGATTTGTACAGAGGGTCTGGGATCGCTCCATTGACAAGCGTTAACTTCCTTGAAGGCGGGTACTCTGTTGAAGTTTAAAACTATTGGATCTGCCCAGAGCCACTCTGATCTGCCATAACCAATCGCTAGTGTTCGCCTTAGCCAACTCCTTCACCACGGAGCTAGCTGCCGTAGCTGGAAAATCTAACTTTTCCCGAACCCCGTGGGGAGGAGGGACACAACATCATGACCACCAACAAAACTCAGCAAGGATTGTTCTTGCTCCGGCTTTAACTTATGGATATTCGGCAGCGTTGCCACAACTGCAGAATAGCTTGCATAGATTGCAGCTTCGCTCGCATCTTTCTCCGCCGCCATTACTGAACTACAACTCAAACTAGTGCATGACATCAACATCATCGTTCTCAGCCTCTCCCTCTGTTCGCTGATTGGACCTACAAAAAAATTGTTGCAATCTTAAAAAGGCCGGCGGGTCCTCTATCTCTCGTGGGTCGCCACCACTCGCCATACTCGTCCTTAATGCTGCTAGCTCTGACTCACGGCGGCGCCAATCAGAGCTTCAGAGCTACAGATTAGATGTCCCTAAAGAACACGAGTATCTAACAGTAGTTCCGCATTACATGAATTAATTTGCACGCAAGTTTTATTCATTTTTATACCGTGTATTCTCCGTGTAATTTCATGCACCGAACCGTAACGCCCGTACCGTACGGTTCGGTACGAATACATGTACCGTTCCACCCCTACTGATGTGGTATACCTACTCTTGGCTAATTATAGTTACATATGTCACTGATTCATTTCATTATTATATGTTTAGGCGACACACACTTAAAACAATACTGTACATTTCATTATCACTTAACTGTTAACTTGCTCTGATGACTAATAGCAGTGCAATAATATAACAAACATGCTGGTTTAAGTGGAATGTTGCAATGTTTCTTTAGAGAATACCTGAATTACCCATTTGTTTAACTTTTTTCCATACATTTGAAGCCCAGTCACCCACTGACAATATACCGGCTCACCGAAATGCACGTGATTGTACTCCTACTTTACTCGCCTTGAATATCGAGGTTTACGATTGGTGAATTTTATGAAGGTGTCATGTACAGTGTTTCCCCTAGGTGTACGATTTTGAGCTTCGGCCCACCTCCTAATTAGTCTGCATTTTGTGGAGACTTTAGCTAAGGGAAATGCCCACAATTCACAGCGTTGTGACGTGAAACACAAGGGTTACCAGGGGAAGCCCAGAAGCGAGAAAAAAATCCCAGTAAACCCGCTTCATAAGACAAGAAAGAAGTAAACAAACAAGCATGCATGGAAGGAGCAACCAACCCTGACGTAAACATAGTTAGAAATAAAAGTTAACATTAAAGTTCATTAATGGTTAATATAACTAGAACTGTGTGTAGTTTGTCCTTTGATGATAAATAGGGAGTCAGGTGGCTGAGTGGTGAGGGAGTCGGGCTAGTAATCTGAAGGTCGCCAGTTCGATTCCCCGGCCGTGCCAAATGTGTCCTTGGGCAAGGCACTTCACCCTACTTGCCTCGGGGGGAATGTCCCTGTACTTACTGTAAGTCGCTCTGGATAAGAGCGTCTGCTAAATGACTAAATGTAAATTCCAAATATACTTTCATCAGATTTGATCCAACATTACCATTTTGCAGATAATGCAGCAACGTGCTGTACCATTCCAATTTGTAGCATTTTGAGCCCTTGCAGCCTCTGCACTCAGTCACTTACTAGGCAACATTAAGAAAATCTGTGAGGGTTTAGGAGGACATAGGGAATGAGGCCCTACATGGAGAAATGTTTGTGCTTTAACCATGGGGGAAGTGCAAATTTAATGAAAACTGGTTGCATAGGCCTAGCCTAGCCTAAGTTCCGGTGTCAATTCTGTAAGAACATTTGAAAACTCTGAACGACGGGGATCAAAGCTTTCAGTGCAGTCACTGCCTAATGTTTAGTCAGTTGCTCAAAGACTTATGTTGCAATTTATTTTTTTATATATCGATAAACACTGTTCATACGGATGGTAATTGGTGGTATTGTGTGCTCTTTACAAACATTTAACAATTAAACTGGTCTTAAATGTCATTCTGCGTAGTATTAAAAAGGTCTTAAAGTCTTAAAACCAACTGTCCTAAACCTTACCATATTGCATACAGTATTCACATGAAATGTGTTTTTATTACTAGTCTTCTCTCTCACCTGCTGTCCTGTCGGTCGCTCCTGTAGTGGTCTCTGTCTCGGTGGTCTTTACCGTTGCTGAAGGAGGAGTAGGGCCTCTTCCTGGACTCTGACTTCCTGTAGGGGTCAGACGGTGTGTGTCGGTCCTTGCTGCTGCTGTGTTCACGCTCATGGTAGCGTGATGGGGGGTGGTGCCTTTCCGAGCTGTAGCTGTCTCTGCTGCTGTCGTCATGGTGAGAGTTGTCCTTAAGCCTCTCAATGTCTTGAGGCGACGAAGAGGAAGGACAAGAGTAGGTGATATGTACATGAAGACTTGGGGGTTTAGAATTATTATCTTTAACACTCCTAGTCATACACAAAAAAAAAGGAGTGAGCTGGCAAACAAACTAGTTGTACACAAAGTGATGAAAACGTACCTGAATGTTTAAAGCCGTGGGTATTTACAGTGCTAGTGTTCTGGTCAGCTGCCTACAAAATAGTATCTTGTCAGAAACCACACCAACCATAACCTCTTAGAGACATATGAAGAACTTTATTGTTTATAACTTAATTATTAAAAAAAGGGAGTTTCCCATACCTGCGCATTTTCTTGCCTCTTCTTGATAGCGTGTTTATACAATTTATGCAATTTCCTCGCATCGAATTCCGTGAATTTTGAAACAAATATCCAAAGGTTTCTGTATAGAAGTTTAACATTTAGTGACACAATTTCACCTAAACATGTCCAACACACTTTGAAAACATACTTTTACTTCTCTACATGACAAATAAAAAAAGGTGTAAAAACCCAAGTTACTCAAATCAAGTAATCTTAATTGACACATTCTGGTCACCCCCACACAAGACTCATAATTTCCCTTTAGTGATGTGACCCTAATGTAGTTGAATCAAAGAGGAGAATATATGCCTTGTAATAAAAAGTCAAGTGGGGACAGATACTTACTTCCTCCACTGTTTGATCTGCTCTGGGTTGGAGTACTCCTTGAGACACTCAGTGATGTGGTCGCCTATCTTGATGAGGCACTGGCGTGTGTGCTCCAGCTGCTCACGTTCCGACAGGCCCTTCTCTGGCCTGTCCAGCTGTTTCAGCGCTGCCTTCACTGGCCTCATCCTTTCCTTGCACTAGGAGAAAGACCACTGTCAGAAATGGGTCTGAATCTGAGATATACAGTCCTTTCCAGGATTAAGGGTGTGACATTGTACTGTGCCTTGAAACCGTAATCGCATTACAACTACAAAGGTTTTGAATATGGAGAGTCGGGTAGGGTTAAAAAAGCCTAATTACCAGGTTGAATACTACCACAACACTGGGATTTGAACTCTGACAGACTAAAGCTAGACTGAATGCCTTTTCAAGACATATTGTAGCAGTTTTAATTGTACTAGTGCACAATGCCCGTGATTCAGTTGGTGATTAAGATGTCGGTGAGAGACACAAACAGATTCCTGGAAACATAGACAGTGGACGGTAGGGCTGTCAATGAATATTCTATATTCGGATATATATTCGAATAGTGGTTAAAAACAGAAATTCGAATGTGAAAATGTATATTCGAATATAAAAGTTAAAAAATTAAATAAAAACGCGGCAGCAGCGGCGCGTCTGTCTGCTTTGCGGGTGGGCGCACGCCTCAGCGTCACTGCTGACAGTTGACTTAAGTGGAAGATGGCAGAAAGTGCAGAACCCAGCTTGACCGCAGCAGAGAAAGTGATTGTAACCCCAAAAAATCTAGAGTGATGTCTGGAAATATTTCGGATTTTGGTCAGTTGATGGTAAACTTGTTGAGCCTACAGCTAAAGTAGTGTGTAAGCTAGAGTTAGCTTACCATTCAACAACTAGCAACTTGAGGCTACATCTCCATGTTTACCACAGCACAGCTCGCTCGGAGCGTTCAATGTCGGTTCTATACTGTCAAACTTCAATTAATGTTAATGATATTTGTTTCAATCACTGAATGAAGCCTGCCATATTTGGGACAAGAATCACGACCTTAAATTGCTTGCACAAAACTCTTGATCAGAACTCAGCATTTGTTTATTGTTGTCGTTCATTTTACACCGCTATGCGCAGAGAGCGTGACGGTGCGGGAGAGAGAGAAAGAAAGAGTGCGTGTGTGCGAGCGAGAGGCCAAGGTCTGCGGTCTTGGCCATTAGTTAATTTACTTCTTTTTGTGTAGGTAATATGTTGTTAAATATGTTTAAACTTAAATAAATTAGGCCTACCTACAGTATACAAGTAGTTGTATCTCGTTGTATTAATTTGTCCTGTTACTGACGTGCCTAATGGGCAACCAGAAATTCGAATATATTCGAATATGTGTTTTTTGAAAGAATATTCAAACTTTATTTTTGAGCAATTTTGACAGCCCTAGTGCACTGTGCCTGTGATGATGTAGGTGACACACGTAATTACGTGTGTGTCACGTAACACAGTGCCCATGATGCAGTCGGTAAGCAAGATGACGGTGACACACACAGATTTCCGGAATTATAGATGTTGCAGTGCCCCTGATAACTTCTGATGCCAGTTCTTCTCTGTGGCTTTGGTACCTACATTTCTCTGATCACAATTGAAATTCTCAACAGTACTTGTTTAACCTCCACATCATCTAGTTACTTATGCAAATCATACAAGCAATTTCTCATTTAAAAAACTGCCACTAAGTGACCCCCATTGGATGAGTCTGCCATTTCTAAACATTTATTATGTACTTTTTGAATCCAACACTAGCCTGGGTACCAGACCAATCTGCAAGCTCATGATTGATTTGCTCTGGCAGATGGGTCTGGCCACCCTCCCATTCAAACATATTATACTCCGGCATGAAAAGTGTTGGGCCAATCACAAAAAGAAATCGGATATAGGGCGAGTTTTTTTACATCTACATCAAGATCTACATCAAGGACACGGCACGCATGATCATCACCCTATGAATCCCATATAATTTAATACTTTCTTCCATGAAACTAATCATCAACAACAACAAGCTTTTCAGTGTCCATGCAAAGACAAATGTTCAAGGATTAGAGGCCAACTGAGAACCTTTGAAGGACCTACCACACTGAAGGTCTTCTGGTCAAGTTCCTCAGATTCCTCTGTGATGGGCACGGTCTCCCCCCCCCCAGCAGTGATGTGGACAGGAGTGTCTGAGGATTTCTTGGCCTTCTCTCGTACCTCCGCTTTTACCTCATTCAGCTGCAAGGAAAGGTAAAGGAAGGATTACACAAGAACAGCTAAATGGACATGTTTAAATAGAACAAAGTATTTAAACCCGGATAAAAAGTGACCATTTGTAAACATTTCTCAACCATCTCCCCTTTTCACTGACCTCTTCCTGTATATTTACAGTCTCCACAGGCTTGATATCTTTTTTCTCTTTTAACTCCTTTTTCTCTTTTACATCCCGGTTCTCCTCTTTTTTCTCCTTTTTCACCTCTTTCTTGTTCTCCCTTTCTTTGGGCTCCTTCTCCTCTAGCGGTGAAGGCACGTCCTCTGCCTCGGGCTCCTCTTCCTGCTTCACCACCACTCTTTCGGCCCTGCCCCTTCTAGGTGGTGGCTTTACAGGGACCACCTCCTAGGATGGGACAGAAGAAAAGAATTACGCATATTAAAACATTCATATATCCATTTTAAGCCTATTGGTGAAAGCAGCTGACCTGCTGGCATTCAACATGCATAGGAGGCACGAAGAGAAACAACGTAAGTGTAAAGGACACAGGTCTGTATAGGTTCCCTTTTGTTGTATTCATTGAAGAGGCAGGCAACATGTTTTAAAGTTTTCAAATACCTTCTCCTCTATCTCCTCGTCCTCAGAGGTCTTGTCCGTAGGGGGTTCTGAGGATGGGCTCTTCACCACTTGGTCCACCTTGGCCGGTTTCACAGCTTTGTTTTTCTTATTCCTGGGTTTCCTCTTCCGCGAGTTTGCCTGCAATACAAACAATTTCATAAACTTTTGGAGTGAATTGTCTTTTCAACTGCAGTCTCTTGTCCAAAAGCACAAAGAAGTATACTACCTAAACTAAAACTGGTTTGCAAATTCAGATTTGCAATCATGTTGTTTTTGAAGTGTAGTCTAAAAAGGTATACAAATCCAACAGCCAAACTCACCGTCCCCGCTTGCCTCTGCGCCTCTTTTTTGGCCAGGTCCTTGCTCAGTAATTTGATGAGGTAGTCGGCTCTTGTCTGCAGTTGTTTGGCCTGAGGCTTCTTATCTGGGTCGTCTGGTAAGAGCTGATTGACACGAATACGCCAAATAAACTAGCACCCACAACAAGAAATCTTTCCCCAATAATCCCATGTTTTCCTTCATAGAAAAACTAAGTAAGACAAAGGAACAATAATTTGGACTGACCTTGTGTGTCAGGTTGAGGTCGGGGTCCATCTTGATCATTTCCCAGCTGCCATACCCGTACTCGTAGATTCCAATAAGGAGGCTTGAGTCATCGTCCTTCCCCCAATCTATGTCAAAGTGTGCTGCCTTTGAGTGGCATGGAATTGTGTATCTGTGACGAAAAAGGTTTGTCAAATAAATAGGCAGTTTATATCACATTCTGCCAGCTGGCTATACTTGTAGCAATAAAGTGATAATTATCAAGGTTCTCACTTTTTTCTAGAGATCCTTTTCCAGGATCTTCTAATTGTGGAAATTTGATTTCAAAGATTTGCTGTCTGGCTATAACTGATCTATGAAATCATCTTTTCTTACATGCTTACAAACTATGACAAATTAATCTTTGTGCTACTATTGGGCAACCATGTGACATGACTTGTTCACAATGTTTCCACAACATAACCGAGAGCAGCCTATTCAAAATACTTTCATCCATAAACTACCATGTGAACGTTAATATGATCCTGAACATAACAGCCTTTTCAGATTGCTAAGTTATCCATTTTGGGGATCTCTGATAAAGGAAAACAGGAGAATGTTGAAAAAGAATTCCGGGACATTTTACTTTTTCCATGTGTTTTCAATTACTAGAAAATGTATCAACTGTTTTCCAGGATCTGTGGGAACCTTGATTATGTAGGCTTGTGAGTTGGACAAGAATACAGCCTCTAAAAGGTTTTGTATTTTGTTACATACAATTTTAATTGTGAACTGTACATGACACAATCCCGAGAAAACAGACAAAAAGAGCGGTGAAAGGAGCATTTGACTCAAACCAGCTAATGGCCCTACCTTTTCCTTTCCTCTGGGTCAGCGGGAATGGCCTTGTGGAGCGGCGCCAGCTCCTCCTCATGGGAGATGACCAGCTTGGCGTTCACCTGGACGCCGGAAATTCGGAACGTGGGTCCTTTCACTTTGCCTCTCCTACCTCCTGGTGGCAAGAACAGAGAATAGAATAGGGGTTTTACCTACTGGTATCTAATTGTACCATTAGTAAGCAGTCTCTCACTATTGAAACAGCAGTAAGGAGCTGCTGGCTGAAGATGTGTATTTTCATGGCTGTCTGGAGAATGTAAAATAGTACTAGTACTATAGTAATAGTAAAGTAGTACTGATACTACTAGTTAGTAGAGAATGAAGACTTGTGTCCTACCTGAGGTTTTCTCCGGTCCACAGGGGTTCTCCCTGAGGGTCTTCAGACAGCCATTATGAACAGTCTCCGCCAGGCGCTTCAGGTCATACTCCGACTTGTCTACCAACTCTGCATCTCGGGCGATAGCATCCAACCTGAGAGAAGAAAGGGGGAGGTGGGGGAGTATAGACAGAGGACAGTTCATTCGAGACCATTCAGAGGAGATGACACATTCAATCCATTTCCATCCAGGACATTTTTTGTAATTCCTTACCTTTCCAATGGTCCACCAAACTTCTTGTAGCTCTTGATAAATCTGTAAAAACATTTTTTTGCCAAATTATTGTGCTAAAAATTGACAAATTAGGTTCCAGGTCAGGTGGCTGAGCGGTTAGGGAATTGGGCTAGGGATCCGAAGGTTGCTGGTTCGATTCCCGGCCGTGAAAAATGACGTGTCTTTGGGCAAGGCACTTCACCCTACTTGCCCTCGGGGGAATGTCCCTGTACTTACTGTAAGTCGCTCTGGATAAGAGCGTCTGCTAAATGACTAAAATTACTAAATGTACTCATTACAAATTACTACCCCCCCCCAAATTCTGTAGAGAAAAAAACTGATGTGTGGAGGTAACCTTCGGATTTCGGCATCGCTGAAGCCCTTGATGTTCTCGCGTGGGATGGTCCGTGGTCGCCCTCTCTTTTTGGGCCTCTTGCGATCTGACACAGAATCGCTGTCCGACCCGGAGTACCTCCGGTTCCTGCTCCTCCGACCTTCGTTGCCGTTAAAGCTGATCTGTGACCACAGAGTAACAAAATAATCAACCGTGACTCATTTGCGGGGAAGCAAATTATTTTATAGGTGCATTCTTTGAAATGGTTAACATGGGGCAGTCATTGAAATTAAATGAGATTTATGACTATTCAACAGGAAAAATACACTTAAAGGTTTTTGGGGGAGCTCTTGAAACACTGGACCACTCTTTTATTTATTTTTAGTGCATGTCCACATTTCCAGAGTGTGTGAGTGAGTAAAGACACATCATTCCGTTACCTGTTTGGCACAGTTCCTCATGCGTGGCAGCAGGTAGATCTCCTGCAGCTCCTTCTGCCTCTCCTCCTCCTCCATCCT
Organism: Thaleichthys pacificus; assembly: GCA_023658055.1. Lineage (NCBI taxonomy): Eukaryota > Metazoa > Chordata > Actinopteri > Osmeriformes > Osmeridae > Thaleichthys > Thaleichthys pacificus. The sequence continues at coordinate 6,227,267 of CM042865.1, forward strand.
CCTCCGCTGTTCCTCAGGGATGATGTCATCCCAGCCCCGTGGATTTCGATCAGAGTCCATCTCGATTCCATCCTCCTCCATTACAGTGAAGTTAGCAACCTGAGAAAGTGTTTGTGAGAAAGAGATACAGAGGTGAATAAAGATGAGGCTTTAATTTAGGTCATACACAGGGCACTGTTGGTCTGGACAAATATCTCCTTTTACACATTTTAAGACTGGAGGAAGAGATTGTAGAGAGATGAAGATGGGTACCTTGAACTGAGAAAGCAGCTCTTCGCCCACTGTAGAGGGGCCTGGGTCGTTCTCTCGAGTCTCTGCTCTTTTTAGAATCTCGTCGATGTCCATCTCCTGTAGGTGGATGGGTAGATACGAGCAATGAGTTAAATATGTATTGTCAAATAACACAAATGCTAAAGAGATGTGTACATTGATTTCACAAACCTGAGGTTCCTGCTCCTCTCCTTCTTGCTCCTTGAAAAGCTCTTCAGCACCAAACTTTAAAATGGCAGACAGCTCTTCCTTGTTGAATGGAGTGGAACTACAAGAGGGAAAATGCCAACGGTTAGATGATGAGTCTGTTTGTAAAAAAGTGCGTACGTGTGAACAGCGCTTATTGAACAAATGAATGTTGGTAAAAGAGTGAAAAAGGAAGATTAATGATTACCTTGAAGGTGCTGCGCCAGTGTGAAGGACAGTCTTTCCTGTAGTGTCCATCCTCTGGATGACCAGGTGGTCCAGCACCATTTTCTTTTTGGCCCTCTCTATGATCTCTTCCTCCACCGAGCTCTTTGTCACCAGACGATAGATATTCACCTGGAGGCCGCACAGGTGCACAACCAAGTTAAACTCTGAAGGATACCACACTGGCACTTAACACTAGAAGTGCCAAGCAGGGATCATTTGACCCCAGTGACGATTTGTTTTATTCTCAAATTAAAGGACAATGCTTTCTTGACTTTTCCTAGATGTGTTTTATCACCTAGTATTTTTACATTTTCAAAATCACACAGGGGAAATGTCATTTAAGGCTATTTTGCTCATGTTTTGTTTTAATTGCGCATTCTGCAATCTTTTCCCCTGCCATTCAAGGACGCAATTTGCCTTTCCATCAGCAGATGTCACAAGGGTTTCCTTGCACAATTCTGTCATTCAGACAAAGGTTATATAGCCTAAATAAGATATGTCTAGAACATTTTTTATAGTTTATATATAGTCTATAATTAAGAGCAAAATTATGACAAAAATGTATGTGAATTCTATGAAGTGCATTAGCTTCACATTGGCGTTTGTGTGTTGACTGGTAAGCACAATTCTTATGTCATGACATAGCAGGAACAATCAATTTAGTAATCGTAAAATGCAAGTATGTTTTGTAAAGCGGATAAACATAACTAATAAATGCATTTTGCAAATTCAGACATAAGCGAAACAAATCAAATTATATGACTGATCATTTCCAACTATTTCTCTATATGGTAGGCTAAACCATTTATTAATATAATAAGGTAGGCCTAATAAAAGGATATGACAGCATGGGCGAGAGCTGTTAGGATCATATGATCAACAATAGTGTAACATGAAGGCTTGAAGTGTTCTTGAAGGCTTATAATTCATAATTAGAGACACGGACAGACTACAGGGCTCCGTGACTCCCCGATTCGGCCAGCCACACTGTCTCCACTCTCTTCGCACACAACTTCCTCCTTCACAATCAAAGTCCCCCGTTTCAAATTCCTGCCTAACATTATAACAGCCCACTAAATAAAATATTTTACAACAGCATTTCTGAAATATCAAGAGGTATAAATGCGTGAGTGAGCATTTTACAACCTCTTACATTTGGTTGCAATGAATGCCCATATTTTGTACAAAGTACGTGAACAATACAATAAGCTAAATTACATTTATTATTGAGCTGTAAGTAGGCCTATCAGAATGGAATGCTTGGAATGTTGGCTAACTGGATTTCAGTAAGCTAGACAACATTGAGGCCAAATCCGTTGATACACTATGCGATCGCTCATTAGAGGGGGGGGGGATATCGTACCTTTCAAACAACCTGAAAGATGCCTTTACAGATATCCTGTGCACAATGCAATACCTGATTAGCCTGTTTATTGTATTTAGTCCATAGATGTAAAGGGAACAAAACGTAGGCTATTCCAAATTGTCTGTTAGGCTAGTTGTGGTAGATACTTGATATGAGCCGACTAATCATGATTGCTCTCTGAATGAAATGGTAGAGAACCTCAATGATGCACTATTATCTGTGTTAGACTCTGTTGCGCCACTGAAAACCAAAAAGAAGTACACAAGCAGAACCTCCCCATGGCTGAGAAATAAAAATGTTAGTGAAACGAAAAGAAAATGCCGTGCAACAGAGAGAAAATGGAAGAAAACAAAGATCACTATCCACTACAATATCTACAAAGATACACTAACGACCTATAACAAAACCATCCGTCTAGCAAGGAGAGAATATTTCTCCAACATTATTACAGAAAATGCCAGAAATTCCAGAGTTCTTTTCTCCACCATTGACCAGCTGCTAAACACTGTCCCTGCCCCACCTCCATCCTCAGCAGTTAAATGTGAAGAGCTTGCTTTGTTCTTCAAGAACAAAATAACTTTGATGAGAGCTAGTATTATTAATAGTGGGGTCGAAACTGACATCAGTAGATTCTGCAACATAACCATGAGCACATTTACCTGTATCACACTTAGTGAACTTTCCAAAATTGTCAACGAATCTAACTCCACAACCTCAGATATTGATCCTATACCCACAACATTCTTTAAGCGAGTGTTTGATAGTGTCTCAGGTCCGGTGCTAGAGATTATAAACACATCCCTTAGAACTGGTGTCTTCCCAGATGCCTTCAAAACAGCTGTTGTAAAGCCCCTATTAAAGAAACCCAAATTGGATAACAGTCTACTTGCAAATTACAGACCAATATCAAACCTTCCATTTATTAGTCAAGTACTGGAAAAGATAGTTTTAGTCCAATTAAATTCTTTTCTTGAAGAAAATAACATCCTGGAAGTCTCGCAGTCAGGTTTCAGGAAATATCACAGTACTGAAACTGCTCTCACCAAAATAATTAGCGACCTCAGACTAAACTCTGATGCAAATAAAGTCTCTATCCTTATCCTGTTAGATCTCAGTGCAGCATTTGATACCATTGATCACGACATCCTAATCAATAGACTGGAAAAGCTTATTGGGTTCACGGATAGTGTATTGAACTGGATGAAATCATACATCACAGGAAGGAAGTTTTATGTTAGTTTAGGTGACCATAGGTCCAAGAAACATGAGAACTGTTACGGGGTTGCTCAAGGAGGCTGCTTAGGTCCATTACTTTTCTCTCTCTATATGTTACCACTCGGCGACATAATCAGAGAACATAACATAGATTTCCATAGCTATGCGGATGACACACAACTATATATATCCACTGAACCCAACGATGCAACGGCCATCAATTCCATTACCAACTGCCTGTTGGCAATAAACAAATGGATGAATGATAACTTTCTTAAATTAAATGAAGACAAAACCGAAGTCCTACTATGTGGCCCCAAATCCAAAAGAGAGATGCTTATTAAGAATCTTGGAGGCTTAACCCCGTCTTAAACCAGAGGTGACGAGTCTCGGTGTAATCCTGGACTCATATTTGAATTTCAACTCTCACATTAATAAAGTGACCAAAACAGCTTTCTTTCACCTGAGGAATATAGCAAAGGTACGACCATTCATAAACCAAAATGATGCAGAGAAGTTAATTCATGCTTTTATATCCAGTCGGCTGGACTACTGTAACGCACTTTTCACTGGTCTTCCCAAGAAAACCACTGAAAGACTACAGCTCATTCAAAATTCTGCAGCTAGATTATTAACCAAAACTAAAAGGAGAGAACACATTAGTCCTGTCCTAGCTACTTTACACTGGCTCCCCGTTGCCTTCAGAATTGACTTTAAGGTCCTTTTCCTCACATACAAAGCTCTACACAGACAAGGACCTAGCTACATTGCTAACTCCCTTATAAACTACACACCAGCTAGAACACTGTGATCATCAAATGCAGGCCTATTAGAGGTCACCAGAAGCAGTCATAAGAAGATTGGTGATTCGGCCTTTGTCAATTACGCCCCAAAACTATGGAACAAATTACCCATAAATATTAGGGAAGCAAACACTCTAGACATTTTTACAAGACAGCTTAAAACCTACCTTTTTACCGAAGCATTTAAGTAATTTTATCTCAAAAGGGTTTTCCTACTTTTATTAGTTATATTATTGTAGAATCTTGGTTTAGTAAATTTGGGTCATTATTTGACTTGCTATTTTTACTTTGTCTAGGTCAGAGTTGGCGAACTCTAATAGCGTACAAGAACTCTGGTCGCGTGAAGTATTTAAACAAATATGTAAAACAATCTGTATTCTTGATCTGAGGCAAAGGATCTGTTAACAGAGTGTATGGTTTTATATATACAGACCAGGGGTGAACCAAATGTATATGTTACTTTTAAGATGCATGTTTAAAGTTGTTTTCTCTCGAACAGAGATCTTATTGGGATTTTTATTTTTGTTTGAATTGTTTATCACTTGTATTATTGTTTTTATTGATTTTATGTAAAGCACCTTGAGCTACAATTCTTGTATGAAATGTGCTATATAAATAAAGTCTTACTTACTTACTTGATTTATCAAATGCAACTTTAGTTTTATATGCGCTACTGCCTTTGCCCGCCATCCACACTTGAAACTGAAGTCCCAAATGTTACAGTAATAGCCTACATAAAACCAAAATACACATTCTCAACCAGTATATTATCCATTGCCTGTTAATGGCTACACTGCCTGTCTTGTCATTTTGAAAGTTGTTAAATTAGGCTAGGCATCAACGAGAAGGATACGGCGAACCCACGATCCTCTAGGGGGGTCCGGGGGCATCCTCCCCCGAAAGGTAGGTAACCCATTTCAGTTTCAAAAAGGTGAGTTTCACCTAAAGGTGAGGAGTTTGCATGCCTGAGATAGACAACAAACTCTAATGAACTAATCGTGCAAGAAGCGCCATCTAGAGACCATTACGTGTCAGTAACAACGTCCCTGTCTGAAGACTCAGTCATTTGACCCCTAACCTAGGGCTCCAGACTAACTTTTTTTACTAGGAGCACAGTAGCCCCTGACTGAAAATTTTTGGAGCACAAGCAGAACATTTAGGGGCACACCTTATATTAACCTGCAATGCAATTATTAATGTCACTAGAGGGTACAATTCAGTGGCAATTTTAGACCATTTTTAGGGGTCGCCAAGCACCCCTAAATTTAATCTCAGTAGCCCTAAAAAAAAAAAAAACTAAAAAAAAAATATTGTTTATTATCATTTGATGCTGGTAGTTCATGAAGAAAAAGGGACATCCTTAGTTTTTTCATTCATTCAATATTTAGCACAATAATACATAAATGTATGAATTGTGATCCAGTGAAATTAGGGATTTATATTAGCAAAGGGGTTTAGCACTTTTGCAAGGCACTGTATTCATGTCACATTCTCATTGGGGTCTGAGCACCCCTAAAGGTCTGATCCTAGAATCGCCCGTGGTACAAATTCTGGGGAAATTGTGTGCTTGCGTCGTTTTTTTTTAACAGACATTTTTACAACTGATATACAGCGACGCACCACATAAGTTTGAGTTTAAATACATTATTTAATGTGACATTACGTACTGCAAGTCTTAGCTAAATGACTTCAATGTATGATGCGCTTTTCGATCAGTCCTCTGACACCACGACACGATACTTGCTGAGTATAACAGTGCAACAGCGCAAACACAGGCAGGGATACAGTAGCAACGCTAGTGCTAATAAGTATTTAGCTGCTCAGCTCCATGACGCCGGGTAAGAAGGGCTTGTGAAACTGCTCACCAAAAGAATGAAGGGGAACCCACTTGTCTGGCAGATTAAGACTAGCTACGATACTAATGCTGAGGACTCGCTGATATCGCTGTCTTACTAGAACGTCGTATCTATGCGTCGTTGCTAACGTGTGCTGACGTTGTGCACACCCAATAAATTCAAAATTTAGCGAGTGCTTGTACAAAATGCTCGCACTGTCTGCAAAATGCGACCATTTGGTCGCAGTCTGGAGCCCTGTAACCGTGCTTCTAGTAAGCACTCTGCGCTTCTAGTGTTAAGAGATCAGTTCATGAGACTTTTGCTGGAGAGAATACATATGAAAAGTAGCTTTCAATGGTTATGGAACATTTGATTAAACTTCCAAATCTTTAAACTATTTTGGATGCAATGCTTTTTACTTTGCAGTCACATGTTGTGAATATGTAAAAACATAACTGGGCAAGTGGTCATATTACCTGTCTCTTCTGCCCAATCCTGTGAGCCCTGGCCTGTGCCTGCAGATCGTTCTGGGGGTTCCAGTCAGAATCGAAAATAACTACTGTGTCGGCAGATGCCAAGTTGATGCCAAGGCCTCCCGCTCGAGTTGACAACAGGAAGCAGAAGTCCTTAAAGACAAAGCAGGGTGGTTACATTTACATTTAGTCATTTAGCAGACGCTCTTATCCAGAGCGACTTACAGTAAGTACAGGGACATTCCCCCCGAGGCAAGTAGGGTGAAATGCCTTGCCCAAGGACACAACGTCATTTAGCATGGCCGGGAATTGAATCAACAACCTTCTGATTAATAGCCCGACTCCCTAACCACTCAGCCATCTGACCACATGGTTAATTATGTTTTTGTTTCATGATTCAACCACTGAGTCAACCACAGAGTCCACAGAGGGATTGAAAACATGCAGCTAACACCTACCTCAGAGCCTTCTGCATTGAAATGGTCCAGAGCCTGTTTTCTCATTTCTCCCTTGATGGAGCCGTCCAATCTCTACACCACAGTAAAATACATTCATAACTAAATAAATAAAAACATTCTAAGGTCCAGTAAATACCAATGTTGGTATATGTAACATATGACTTGTTTATTTAAGTAAATACATGTGCATCGTATGTTAAGAAACTAGATTGAGATAATAAGCGTAATTTTGGACATGACATTTGAGAGAGGGTGGGAATTGGAATCTGCCTGTGGAATTGTGGGTAGTGTAGTGTGGACAATGACCTGGAAGAGGAACTGGCGGCTCTTCAGGTATTCGGCCAGGATGTCCAGCATCCGGACCATCTGGGAGAAGATGAGGACGCGGTGGCCACGCTCTCTCAAACGCAGCAGCAGCTTGTCCAGCAGCAGCAACTTCCCGCTGCTACGGATGAGGTGCTGTAAAGGAGGGATAGCAAGGGAAGAGAGTTTGAAAGCGGGAGAGAAAGAGGCAATGGCAAGAAGGGTGAGGTAGAAGGAAAGAGAGTCAGAGTAGAATAACATAAAGGGGATTTAAGAGGAAAGAAAGATTAGCAAGTATTCCTGTCAAATCACATGTATCAAGAGAGTTCCTGGATGATAACATTTATTCCAACACTGCTAGTTCGGCTTTGTTTGCACTCGAGTCTTCTATTGGATTGCATACGGGAGCGTAGTCTAGCGCTACATCGCCACACTGATCAAATTGCGTTATTGAAGGCCCTTAAAATGGATCATGAGATCAAACAACTTGTCGACAACAGAAAATGTTTTTGACAATCCAGCCATAGTCAAAACTGGAGCTTTTTGGCCGTCACATCAGCAGTGAATCATTGTGCAGGCCACAATAAAATCTCAAGACTATCGATATCACACATAAATATCAGGTAGACTACACACATCTGGCATAATGGAGAGAAATGTACTGCCCAGTGTCAGAAAGCTCTGTCTCAGTCACAGGCCATGGGTCCTCCAACAGGATAATGACCCAAAACACACAGCTTAAAAGCACCCAAGAATGGATAAGAACCAAAAATTTGACTGTTTCTTAAGTGGCCTTATGAGTCCTGATTTGAACCCTATCAAACATCAATAGAAAGACCTGAAACTTGCAGTCTGGAGAAGGCACCCATAAAACCTGAAACAGCTGGAGCAGTTTGCTCCGGGAGAGTGGGCCAAACTACCTGATAACAGGTGCACACGTCTCATTGAGAGCTACAGGAAACGTTTTATTGCAGTGATTGCCTCTAAAGGTTGTGCAACTACATATTAGGTTGAGGGTCCCATCATTTCTGTTCATGCCACTTTCATTTGTTTTATTACTTACAATATTATGTTGGAAAACAGTCTGATTTCTATTAAATATAGAATAAACAATGGTGATTGCCAATTACTTTAGTCAGTTTCAAGTTATTTCAGACGAAATTCATCTGCATTTTGCAAAACATTTTGGAGACTGTGCAAGCATCTTTTACAACTACTCGCACATGTGCGACCTGCAAAGTGACAACAAAAAATGTATGTTGAAAAACAAGGAGGGAGCGAGTCTGCCAGAGTTGGCCAACATGTGTGAGGGGGGAAGGTCCGTGAGTGATTATTCAACTGCTTGGATAACGTCATCTATACTTGTGCATTTCGCTTGGGTGTCTCGCAAAGGGAGTGATTGACGGCTAATATTAACTTTAATGCTGATTTTAGAGTGGTTAAGAATCTAAAGATTAAGTTTAATTGGTTATGTAGCGTTGGGTAGAACTGTGGACCGGTCAATGTATCAGCTTACAGGCACATATTACTGTGCAATTAGCGAGCATTTTGTAGAGAAATTAAAACGTACTTACTACTAACTCCTTACACTCGCACAAATGCTCCTGTAAGGAGTTGGAAAGATGGGAGGTTGGCAAACAGCTTTGTGCATTGTTTATTCAAGTAGGCGTACAAAGACGATACTTTTGGAACAGAAAACATAGCTAGCTACCCACAACGACGTAGCCCAGACCTCACTGCGCCCTTAAAGGTGCAATGTCCACATGAAAGCTGTCCAGTGAATTATGTACAAGTAATAATATATTTAGAGGTCACACAGATAACATTTCTGTAGCATATGCGACCAAAATGGCCGCAATTTTGAGCCTTAAAAATAAAAATCTAATACGAGTAAGTACTTTCTATTTGTCGAGTATGTGATAATTTTCGTTTTAAGAAATTGGCCTCTCCATGTGTTAAACTATTTATTCATTGAATTGAAAGAAAATGTGCCATATCGTGTATAGTTATCGGGATATGAAACTATCTATATTAAGACAGGAGATTTTGGTCATATCGCACAAGCCCTACTGTGAACTAAATTGGCACATTATCAGTAATATATTTAAAATGGGGAAAATTTGAAAGATTTCGTTGCAGGTTAATTTAAGGTGTGCACACCTAAATCTTTTGCCTGTGCCCCTAAAATTCAGTTAGGGGCTACAGTGGTCCTGGTAAAAAATAAAAAGTTAGTCTGGAGCCCTGGGAGGGATATTAACAAATTTGAGCATGTCTGTAGACTGACTCGTGAGGAAGAGAAGAAGCCGTTTGCTCTTTGTAGGAACTTGCCCACTACGTCTGTACTAGTGTTGTCACGATACAAAAATGTTTACCTTGATACTGATAAAAAGTGCAGTATCCCGATACTCAATACTGAAACAATACTAATTATTTAATTGCAATTGAGTAATTTGACAATGGTTGTCTTATTTTCTACTGGACTTTTTGCAATTTATATCGAAATGTAAGCATAAATAAAATGGTAGAAAATGATATAAATCACATACAGCTCAACCTAGCGACAGGAGAAAACATCATGGTTTCACAAATTTTCCGAACACCGGCCGCATGCAGCAGGGCACAGGCATGACATCACACGCATGTCTGCTTTTCTTGAAGACACAGTAGCCTACAGTTTTTATCGCTGAGGTTCAACTGTTTCGGCGCATAAAAGTACAGTATTTTCCGGACTATAAGTCGCACTTTTTTTCATCGTTTGGCTGGTCCTGCGACTTATAGTCAGGTGCGACTTATATCAAAATATATATAATTTAACATGTTTTTAAATGTTAATTCATACTGACTGACATGAACCAACAAGTTCAACGGATTCAGTGATGTGGAATAGGGCTGTCAAAATTGCTCAAAAATGACACTCCAATATTCCCTTTCAAAAAACACATATTCGAATATATTCGAATTTCTGGTTGTCCATTAGGCACGTCGATAACAGGACAAATTAATACAACGAGATACAACTACTTGTATACTGTAGGTAGGCCTAATTTATTTAAGTTTAAACATATTTAACAACATATTACCTACACAAAAAGAAGTAAATTAACTAATGGCCAAGACCGCAGACCTTGGCCTCTCGCTCGCACACACACACTCTTTCTTTCTCTCTCCCGCACCGTCGCGCTCTCTGCGCATAGCGGTGTAAAATGAACGACAACAATAAACAAATGCTGAGTTCTGATCAAGAGTTTTGTGCAAGCAATTTAAGGTCACGATTCTTGTCCCAAATATGGCAGGCTTCATCCAGTGATTGAAACAAATATTATTAACATTAATTGAAGTTTGACAGTATAGAACCGACATTGAACGCTCCGAGCGAGCTGTGCTGTGGTAAACATGGAGATGTAGCCTCAAGTTGCTAGTTGTTGAATGGTAAGCTTACATAGCTTACACACTACTTTAGCTGTAGGCTAAAGTAGTTGGTCAGTTGATGGCTGTAGCCATCAACTGACCAAAATCCGAAATATTTCCAGACATCACTCTTTAGATTTTTTGGGGTTACAATCACTTTCTCTGCTGCGGTCAAGCTGGGTTCTGCACTTTCCTGCCATCTTCCACGCAAGTCAACTGTCAGCAGTGACGCTGAGGCGCGCCCACCCGCAATGCAGACATACGCGCCGCTGCTGCCGCGGTTGTGTTTTTTTCCCAATGTATTTGAATATAAATTTTCACATTCGAATTTCTGTTTTGAACCACTATTCGAATATATATTCGAATATAAAATATTCGTTGACAGCCCTAATGTGGAATGAGATCGGGAGCTTGGTGAACTAGCTTACCGGTAACTTGCTTGTTGGACTCGCTAGCTTGTTATGTTAATTTAGCCTATTCAGCCTCCCAGGTAGGGATGTCACGAGAACCGATACTACCGATACCTTCCGGTTCTAAAATGACAAAACACCGACGATGTCATTTTTTTGAAGCACTGTAGGCACCGTTAGCGACGATGCCAGTGTTAGCAGCATTGGTTCCGGAACTGATGGGGGCAGCATACGCTTCAGTGTTCCAGTAATTGTTGCACTATATGCACTTTATTATGTTGTTCTATGCTATATTGCACATGTTTTTATGTATTGTTATGACATTTTGATATTTTTCAAGTATTTTAGATGTGTGAGTTCTAAATATTTCCGACGGTCCACACAGCGCAAGTTATTTATCCGAAACGTTAGCTAGCTAGCTTTCGTTAGCTTCCGGGCTAAATTAGCTAGCATAATACTCGTAGCAATTCTACTACCATGCTAGTGTTACTTGTTAGCCTTCTCATTAGTACATTTTGAAGCCATACTAAAGCGTTTGTCGCATAGTTTTTGTCTATCGGAAAATATTCAGTTGGAATGTTCGAAATCGCATATGTGAGACCCGCATTCGAACGATCACATATGTGCGACGCTACTCCTTTACGGGTTAATAAAGAAGTTTAAGTACTTGGAATCTTAGAAAAAACTTTTTTTAACGTGGTATCGAAATCAGCATTGAGAATCGTGTTATTTTACTGGTATTGGCACCGACTACTGAATTTTTGGTATCGTGACACCCCTACTCCCAGGTATGTTCTTTATATTATTGTGTAGCTGAATAACTTAATGTGTTACGTTAACCTACCGGACACCTATTCAGCCTGTTGTTCTGTGTGCTATTGTGTAGTTAAATAACTTGCCTTTCCAGATTAAATGTCTGTTCTTGGTCTTGGAATTTGAAATACATTTCGAAATAAATGCGACTTATAGTCCAGTGCAACTTAAATGTTTTTTTCTTCTTCATTACGCATTTTTTGACTAATGCGACTTATACCCCTGAGCGACTTATAGTCCGAAAAAATACGGTACCTGTTTGTCTTGGTCAGTATAGTCAGGGGTGCGAACTCATCAGGGATGAAAAAGGTGAAAAGGATCCGAACCCCCTCGGGGGGTCCGGGGCATGCTCCTCGGGGAATATATATTTTTAAATATATATATATATTATATATGCATAGTCAGTGAACACTCAAATGAATTTGAGGATTATAGTATTAGTATTATTATAGGATTATATTATAATTTTTAATAACTTAAGATGAAAATGAACAAAATAAAGGCTGTGCAGCATGAATGCATACATCTTCAACAGTTTAACATTATTTTGACACTCCTAGTTCATGTTGTTAAGAAGCTATTGACTTTTGAAACGTGTAATTTGTTAATAGTCCCTAAACATACGCTTTGTTTAGGCAGCCAAAAGCATTGGCTAAGCGGCCGGTCGTAGCAGTGCTAACACCGGTTAAAATAACACAATACTGGGCGTCCGAACATCTGTTGAATATCCAACTTCAAGCCAACTTTACCACGGTCATTCACCAGCCTAAAATACAATACATTCAAATAATCTCTGACCATGACTGCACCTTTAGCTTGCTCTGGGTATGTGTGCCCCACACAGGTATAGCAGAACTGCCCGCAATATAGTTAGGCTACGTCGTTATCCCCAAATTAGCACAAATTAGCATTTGGTGGGCACAAATTAGCATTTGGTGGGCACAAATTAGCATTTGGTGGGCACGAATTCGGATTTCGTGGGCACAAATTCGGATTTCATGGGCACCAATTCTTTTCTCTTTTTTTTCTCATGTCATGACCCCCCCCCCACACACACACACATTACACAACACACACCTGTAAAGCCTCAGCTTTGTTGTAGCACTCATTGTCCTCTGGGGGCTTAATGAGGTAGCAGTGATTGCAGCACTTCTTAAGTTCCATCATGATGTTGAGAAAGCCAGAAGTGCTGCCCTTGGTGCCTTTACTGAGGGCCTTGTAGTTCCTCGTCAAGATCCACCTGGTAGGACACACGCACACAAACAAACAAAACCAGGTTAGTAGTGAGGTTAGAAGTGAGGATAAGGAAGCATTTAGTAGATAAGCAAGTGTTCTTTGTAAATGTTAAGAACAGAGTGCATTCAGGTCTTTGTTCCCATCAAAACTGTGCCTATCTGCTCAGTAGAGCAGAATAATTATTTCAGCGTACCATAGTTTCAAGATCAATAGTGTTTTTTATTTAGCAGTGGTATTCTTACTTGTAGTATTGTTTCTGGATGGCGCTCATTTCCACTCGGAGGATCTGCTCCACCTTAGCAGGGAGAGACTTCTCCACATCCTTCTTGACTCGCCGCAGCAAGAAGGGCTCAAGCTCCTTATGCAGACTGGTATAGCCCGAGTCCCTGCCTTTCCCATGCTCTTCCTCAAACAGCTCCCATGAGTGGAACCTGGGCACACACATGAAGAAACGATCATGCACACAACATGAGCATGCAGTGCCAGCAACTTCGAAAGAGACACACACAGGCAGACGTGCACATGGGCAGGTGTAGACATCCACACACAAGCATACTGGGACAAGATGTCATCTGACCTCTACAAAGGATCAGAAACCTACTTAGGAACAGGGACAGCCCACCGAACCGAGCAGCTAGATAAGACTATAAATATGGCATGCCCCTCAAACACACATGCACAAAAACACATGACCTACTTCTCTGGCATGATGAAGTGCAGCAAGGACCAGAGCTCTTTGAGAGAGTTCTGCAGCGGTGTTCCTGTGATCAGAAGCCGGTGGTTGGACTTGAAGTCAATCATGGTCTTGTAGAGGAGAGAGTCATCGTTCTTTAGACGGTGGGCCTCGTCCACTCCAATAAAGGCCCAGTTCACGTTACCCAGGAATGACTGTAGGCAAACAAATAAATATTATATTAGGTAGTGTAAACCAGAATATATTTTGAGAATATAGATGCGTGACACTACAGATGCATTACATTTGTATTAAATTTTTTAAGTAACTAAAGTTTAATCAAAACTTTTACATACAAAAGAAGCTCAATTATTAAAAGGGGAGCTCACTTAAAATACATTCCCTCAATCCACCATGCATTAGGGTTGGGTACCGGAATCCGGTGCCAATATGGCACCGGTACCTATATGACCAGGATGTACTGGACCCAATCAGAACGCAGATTTCAGTACCTCATTTCGATGCAACTTAAATGCATGAGCTGTCGATTGAAATATTTGCCCTCAGGTGCTCCGAAACAGATGTAAGAAGCATCATCACCTCACATGATAGCTAGTTAAATTGTACTGCATTCATCTGGTGTCAGAAAAATCTGGGCAAAAATTCCAGACTGAGAAAATGAATGCAAGTCGGAACAACACGTAAAGTTGAATAACATGGCAGACAACAGTGACATTTCTTTCCAATAAAAAAAAATTGGTTATTTAATGTCATCCACCGTTGTTTTGTGGCTCTTTTTAATTTTATCGGTTCAGCACCAGAACCATTTTAAAAGTATCGATTTTCCACCGGTATCGTAAAAACCCAAACGATACCCAACCCATATATCATGCTTATGATAAAAACATTTGGTGAGTATTCATTTGATAAATGTTCTGTTTTGTAAACAGAAATGTGTGATTTGAATGTAATTTTCATCCACATAAGAGACAACATCTATGTCTATACAAGCATGGGCATTGATGGAGGTGAAAAGCATTACCAGTGTTTCCCATACATGGATTTATTTGTTTAACATAGCAAAAAAAGTATTTCATTGTAGAGCTGTGTGCAGCGCATTGATGCACTCAGCCCCTTCTAGTCCCGCTTGCGTTCTGTCTCACAACAACGGACCAGTCTGTGAATCAATGTGAGGTACGAACAGCTTTTTTGCACGCTTCTATTACTTGTTGAAAACCCTATCTACACTCATCTAACCGATACTAGGACATAGCTATGGCTGAGCACCTAATTTTGACCAATTCTGGCTCCGCCCCTGCCTACTGCCACAAATATAATCACATTCTGTGGGAAACATGACCTTACCTTGTCTTTCAAGAGAATTTCATACGTTGTGAGAAGGATGTTTAGCTTCAGTCTCTTGTTCTGGACGTGCATCCATTCATGTGTTCTGATCTAATAGGGTGTGAAAGAGTACAGGTATAGTGTCTACACCTCTCAAGTCCCATTATCAAGCTCCCATAAGGTGACCAACAATTATACACGACAAAAAGGAAAAAATACTCAAACAAAACAATTACTAGCAAACACAAAAATAAACGAAACACGAGGGTTGTTCCATACCATGCCTCTGCTGCGAATGTCACCCAGGTAGACAACAATGTTCATGAGGGGGGCCCAGAGCTGCACCTCTCTCTGCCAGGATGTGAGAGTGGACAGGGGCACCACCAGCAGAAATGGCCCATATAGTTGGTGCTCATGAAACAGGTAGTTAAGAAAGCTGATGGTCTGGATGGTCTTGCCCAGGCCCATCTCATCAGCCAGGATACAGCTGTTCCCTCTGGAAGGAGGAAGAGAACAGGAATACAAACTTCTATAAACCTTTTTGAGGCTTTCAAACTGGATGTTTAATCAATTGTCAGCAGTTGAAATAGCTGTTTAAGATATTTAGAAGTTTAGAAAAACTATACAAAGGAAAGGAAAAACAAGGAGGAGAGGACGTACTTGCACCAGGAGTGGGCCATCCAATTTAAGCTGTCTAGCTGGTAATCTCGGAGCTCCAGTCCATCACCTCCAATGTAAGACGGCTGTTTCTTCATGGGTACAAACCTGGGTCTCTGCTTCAGCACCTGTGGAAAGGACAGATGACAGGGCGTCACATGACACTGAAAGCATTTTCCAGGTTTAAAATAATAATTTCTGCCATTGTGGTATGAATGTGTTTGATATGGTTACCATACAGTTCCGTCCAGAAATATTTGAACGTGACACGATTATCATTTTGGCTCTGTACACCACCACAATGGATTTGAAATTAAACAACTGAGATGCAATTGAACTGCAACTGTCTTCAGTTGTTGTTTGGTTGTGGGTCTTAAATGCCTTAAGTTCTGTCTTCAGCAAGTGAAATGCATGCTCGATCGGGTTGAGATCAGGTGATTGACTTGGCCAATGCAGAATATTGCACCTTTTTGCCTTAAACTCCTTGGTTGCTTTCGCAGTATGTTTTGGGTCATTGTCCATCTGTCAAGTGAAGCGCTGTCCAATCAACTTTGCTGAATTGGTCTGAATCTGGGCAGACAATATATCCTTATACACTTTAGAATTCATCCGGCTGATTCAGTCTTCTGTCACATCAAAAAACACTAGTGTCTCAGTGCCATTGGAAGCCATGCCTTCCCATGCCATCAAACTAGACCTGACCGATAAAGGATTTTTAAGGCCGATATTGATACAAATATTTGGTGATTAAAAAATCTGCTATATCGGCCGATATATATATATATATTAAAATCCAGAAACGCATAACAAAACAAACAGATTTCCCTAACACTCTGCCCGACTCTGGCTGGATCAGTTGGTTGTAGGGTTTGTGGCGTTCTAAACACGAGTGTTGCCAACAGGGATGTTGTAGGTCCCTCTGGTGGACAAACTCTGCAACGCCAAAACACTCATAACACGGTTGAAGGGTGTTTCGTCCGTTTCTTTTTAATTTTAATTTTATATTAATTTAGCGGCCATTATGAGCCTTGATTTTTTACCTTGTTTGTTTGTTTGTATTGTGAAGGCATAATACATTACAAATATATATATCATCCATTATAAATGCTGATACCGATAGTTTGGCTTATATCAGCCAATAATATCGCCTCAGTGTTTTACAGATGTAGAATGCTTTGGATCATGAGAACTTCCAAGCCTTCTCCATACTTTTTTCTTCCCATCATTCTGGTACAGGTTGATATTAGTTTCGTCTGTCCAAAGAATGCTGTTTCAAAACTGGGATCGTTTTTTAAATGTTTTTTGACAAATCTGGCCTTTCAATTCTGGAGACTTATAGCTTAAATGGTTTGCACCTTGGCCCCCACCTGGAGCCAGGCCCGGGGGTGGGGCTCGATGGCGAGCGCCTGGTGGCCGGGCCCTTTCCCATGGGGCCCGGCCGGGCACAGCCTGAAGAGACAACGTGGGACCCCCTTCCAGTGGGCTCACCATCCGCAGGAGGGGTCATGGGGGTCGGGTGCAGTGTGAGACGGGCGGGGGCCTTGGCGGTCCGATCCTCGGCTGCAGAAGCTAGCTCTAGGGACATGGAACGTCACCTCGCTGGCGGGAAAGGAGCCGGAGCTGGTGCGCGAGGTAGAGAAGTTCCGGCTAGATATAGTCAGCCTCGCCTCAACGCACAGCATCGGCTCCGGAACCAGTCTCCTTGAGAGGGGCTGGACTCTCTTCCACTCTGGAGTTGCCCTCGGTGAGAGGCGTCAAGCTGGGGTGGGAATACTTGTTTCCCCTTGGTTCGGCGCCTGTACGTTGGGGTTCACCCCGGTGGACGAGAGGGTAGCCTCCCTCCGCCTTCGGGTGGGGGGACGCGTCCTCACTGTTGTTTGTGCTTACGCACCAAACGGCAGCGCAGAGTACCCACCCTTTTTGGAGTCTCTGGGAGGGGTGCTGGAAAGCGCTCCTCCCGGAGATGTCCTCGTCCTCCTGGGGGACTTCAATGCTCATGTGGGCAATGACAGTGAGACCTGGAGGGGCGTGATTGGGAGGAACGGCCCCCCCGATCTGAACCCGAGCGGTGTTTTGTTGTTGGACTTCTGTGCTAGACACGGCTTGTCCATAACGAACACCATGTTCAAGCATAAGGGTGTCCATATGTGCACTTGGCACCAGGACACCCGAGGTCTCAGTTCAATGATAGACTTTGTAGTCGTGTTGTCGGATCTGAGGCCGAATGTCTTGGACACTCGGGTGAGGAGAGGGGCGGAGCTGTCAACTGTTCACCACCTGGTGGTGAGTTGGCTACGATGGTGGGGGAAGACGCCGGTCAGGCCTGGCAGGCTTTGCATCGGTCCGTCGTGGTGAAGAAGGAGCTGAGTCGAAAGGCGAAGCTCTCTATTTACCAGTCGATCTACGTTCCTACCCTCACCTATGGTCATGCACTGTGGGTAGTGACCGAAAGAACGAGATCGCGAATACAAGCGGTCGAAATGAGCTTTCTCCGCAGGGTGTCCGGGCTCTCCCTTAGAGATAGGGTGAGAAGCTCGGTCATCCGGGAGGGGCTCAGAGTAGAACCGCTGCTCCTCCGCGTCGAGAGGGGCCAGTTGAGGTGGCTCGGGCATCTGATAAGGATGCCTCCTGGACGCCCTGGTGAGGTGTTCTGGGCACGTCCCACTGGGAAGAGGCCCCGGGGAAGACCCAGGACACGCTGGAGGGACTATGTCTCTCGGCTGGCCTGGGAACGCCTTGGGGTCCCCCAGGAAGAGTTGGTGGAAGTGGCCGGGGAGAGGGAAGTCTGGGCCTCCCTGCTTAGGTTGCTGCCCCCGCGACCCGACCCCCGGAAAAGCGGAAGATGATGGATGGATGGATGATTTGCACCTTGTGGTGAACCCTCTGTATTTGCTCTTCTCTTCATGGTAGGTTTGGATAATGATATGACTACCTCCTGGAATGTTCTTTCTGGATGTTGTGAAGGGGTTTTTCTTCACAAATGAAAAGATCCTGCGATCATCCACCAATGTTTTTTCCTTGGAAGTCCAGGCCTTTTTATGTTGCAGAGTTCACCAGTTTTTTTCTCACTGTTGATTTGGCCACTTCTAATGTTTGTCCTATTTCTCTAATGGAGTTTATTTTTTGCAGCCTAATGATGGCCTGTTTCACTTGCATTGAGAGCACCTTCGAACGCATGTTGTGGGTTCACAGCAAAAACTTCCAAATGCAAATTCCACACCTAGAATCAACTCCAGACCTTTTATCTGGTTAATTTATGAATAAATAATGAAAAACCCACACCTGTCCATGAAACAGCTTTTGAGTCAATTGTCCAATTACTTTTGGTCCCTTGTAAAATAAATTTAAAAAAAGGAGCTGTAAGGAGCTGTAATTCCTAAACCCTCCGTCCATTTGGATGTGAATACCCTGAAATTGAAGCTGAGAAACTGCACTTTAAACCCATATTTATGATTTAACTGTAACTTGAATATATTTTGGTAATAAGCCAAAATAGCAAAACTTGTGTGCAAATATTTATGGACCTAACTGTATGCACACAGGTCTGTCTAACTTTGTTACCACAGTCCTTATAATACTATTTAAATACTTATAAAATACTTATTTAGTCCTAAAATGACACCAAAACATTACTTCTAACCCCCCATTTTCTGTCAGTAAAACCATAACATACCACATTGACAGAAATCCTGCAAACAATATTACCTTGCAATCTCTGTAGGGAATGGTCTTGGACTGGTTCCGGCTCATGTAGTCGTCAATACACTTCTGGAACTTTCTGCCTATAAGGGCTCCATCTTCCCAGCTGCACTCCGAGTAGGGCAGACCCTGCCACTTGCACAGGTAGTCTGGGTAGCCTGCTGCTGACTTCTGATTGGAATGCCCTGTGTGGACAAAAAAAATAGTTTTTTTAAGTCATTTGTCTGTGGACATGTGTAGTTGATGTTTATCTGTCAGTTGGGTATACCATTTATTTTTCTATACTGAATCAAACATAAAATACATTATTTCTATATTTTTTCATTTACCAATGATTCTCTCTACTAGCTGATACTGTGAATGCAAGTCATCCATGAGCTCCTCTTGGCAATTGAAGTACTCCACATCTTCTGGTGAAGCCGCCTTGAGCCTGAAAGAAAACAGTATACCATCATGTCAATAGCTTTGCAATGTTGGTTGGGTTGAATGATTGTTAACATCTCCCAAGAAAGCTCTTACTGTAATCTAAACAGAGAACTCAAGTAGACATTTTCAGTTTATGTTCATAATTTGACTAGTCCCCTGCCACACACACTTACCATTTCCTCTTCTCCTGATCCTTCTTCTTGAAGTTGTCCAGCTTCTTCATGCCCTTGACATTCTGCAGTTTGAGAGTGTCTTCCGTCTCCCAGGTGTTGTGGATGTGTGACCAGTTCTTCCACTTGATCAGGTATTGCGTCTCCCCGGCCTCCTTGTTTGGATTGAAATTCCCGTTGGGGTCCCCGTCGGCCTCCACCGCGTACACTGTTGTGG
This sequence comes from Thaleichthys pacificus, assembly GCA_023658055.1. Classification (NCBI taxonomy): domain Eukaryota; kingdom Metazoa; phylum Chordata; class Actinopteri; order Osmeriformes; family Osmeridae; genus Thaleichthys; species Thaleichthys pacificus. Next base: position 6,247,457 of record CM042865.1, read on the forward strand.
TGCCACCCGTTGCTGCAAGAGAAAAAATAACTTAAGTAGGCCTACTGGCTCATTAGGGTTGTCAAAAAAATAGATTCTCCGATACTAATCAATACTAAGAATTTGTATCGGATTAGATACTCATTTGTAACAGTATCGATACCAACAGTGCCGGCTCCGCCTCCTCCAGATGAAACACAACTTCACACACAGCAGCGCTGCAGAGAGGCAGGCACAGCCCCTCCTATGGCGTCACAAGTCACAAGTGCATAGATTCTTTCACATGCAGATACTGACTTTTGACTCACTAGAAATTAGTACTTGTGCACAAATTCAACAACAGAGTTGCACAGGTAGCTGCGAGCGAGCGCCTGGCACTCTCTCATAGGTTAAATCTGCTTGCGCAGTGAAATTCTGCTCGCATGCAGTGAAATTCTGCAAGCACAGAATTTAGGTTCTGCTCGCGTAGTGGATTTTTGCTTGCAGAGGAAATTTCTGCTTGAGCAAGTCTAAATTACTTTTAACAGTTTGGGGGCGGAAACCTATGGAGGCACTGACCCCCTTATGATTTGTCGCTTTCAACGCGACCACTACCACAGCGCAGAGGTGTCAAAAGTATTCACATTCATTGCTCAAGTAGAAGTATAGATACTAGGGTTTCAAAATACTTCTGTAGAAGTTGAAGTATCAATTCAAGCTTTTTACTCAAGTAAAAGTATAAAAGTACTGGTTTCAAAACTACTTAAAGTATAAAAGTAAAAGTAGTAAGGGGAAAAAATGCCATTAAGGACAAAAGCTTAGGCACAGGGGTCTATAATGCAAGACCCCAATTCCCCCCCAAAAAACATTTTTCCAAAGACCATAATGACTTGTTATATTGAAATGTTAATGTTGAAAAATGTGAGCTGCACCCGTTTATGCCCATTGAAAATGAACGCATTTTAGTACAATTTTGCTTTGCTGCCATCTTCACTTTATTGTCTCGTGCCAGTCTTGCGCCAGTTGTTAAAAAATGTATCGAGATTAGAGAATTACAATTTGACAACCACTCGTCACTCACTACTCAACTCTTGATTTGCCAACTGTGCACCCCACGAGCTGCAAAGTTATTTATGCATTTAGCAGATAGCAAAACATATAAAGGATGTTAACTTTTACAAAGCTTTTTTTTTTTTCAATCAATAATTTGCAGTGGCCCGATCGGGCCAGTGAGTTGCTAGTTTAACTGTCCCGATGTTACTTTTTACTGGCCCCGGGCCATCGTTATTGTCGAGCCCTGCAATTCTAACCAACCTGGCATTGGATTTGTTAAACGCATTCTGGTAGATCATATTCATATTCGCGCACATGCATGGCTTTTCAGGTGGTGAAAAAGATTGCTAGTGTTTCCACATTTGGCTAGTACAATTCGACGACACAACTTACCGAGTAGTCTACTGTTTGTTGGTCAATGACGGATAACTTGAAACCAAACCATTTCCAAATGACAGAAGAGGCCCCCCACTTTTTTTTACCAATTCTTCTTCGTCCGGCAAATCAACCCCACTGGCGTTAATATTTTCAGACATCATTAACGCTTGCTTACACTTGCCAACAAAAGCAGTTTACTCCAATGAATGTTTGCTTCCTCTGGAGTTGAGCTTGTTTGTTGACTTTCATTGGCTGGCACAATGCAGGCAGCGTCCATGCTTAAATGTCTTTTTTAGTAAAATATACAAATTTGAACTAGCCCACTAGGCTGTATCACTTGACTTATATGTTATACCAAACAGAAACACTTAATACATTTATTAATATATCGTGATATGGCAAACTCCATATCATGGCACAACGTCATACCGGTATTCGCGTTCATACCGGTATACCGCCCACCCCTACCTGACAATAAATAAACAGTTGTCAACTCATGATTCTTTATAATCTCGCTGTATGATAAATAGAAGGCTGTAAATAGACCATGTGATTGGTGATCGGTATCGACCGATCGGTCTACTGCTTCCAGTGATTGGTGATCAGCCCCAGAAAACCTGATCGGAGCACCCCTACTTAACCTCTAATCACCTTTTACATTTGACTTAAAACATATGTAATCACCATAGTAATTGCTAGCTAGCAGTCAAAATTAAGTATGCTAAACAAAGCTTGGTGTGAGACCATGGCCGAATCCCAATACTCTGTCTTACCCCTACCCCTTACCCCTAGCCCTTAGTTTTGCACGTTCCTGTGAGAGTAAGTGGTGTCCCAATACTCTTTTTGATCAAGGGGTAGGGCTAAGATGAAGGGGTATACACCAGGGATGGAAATTAGCACCCGCCACCCGTGATTTTGTGTTGTGGCGGGTAAACTTGCTTCACCTACCGGCCACCGTGGCAGGTAAATAAAAATAGCATACTGTTTGAAAAAATACTTTACGCTGCCCGCTACCCATTATAAAGTCATACATTTACGTTGAGTCTGCTGCTTTTGTTTAGGCATAATGCCGAATAGTTGTTGTGCTATCGGATGCACTAATTGCAGAGGAGACAAGCCTGGGCTGGGTTTCTACAGAATTCCGTCCGATAAAGAAAATATAGAGAGGAGAAGATTGTGGATTTGTGGCATTAAACAACCCTACCTCTGTCTCCGGTGAGGGCATACAATGGCAGCCGTCCAAATATACACGTATTTGCAGCGAACACTTCATCAAAGCTAAGCACAAGTAAAGTTAAACGCAATTATATTAATGATCGTATTTTTTTACATAAAACACATCTTTATGTAATCGGTTTGAGATAGTTTGTTGTGTATCGAGGCGACCAACTGCATTGGTCGTAGTGAGATAAAGTTAGCTAGTTAGCTAAATAGTTGGGTTGTTGTGTTAGACGCCAACACTTGCAGTTTGTGTCCATATCTTTCCTTTAACTGAGAGGTGATCCAAAGAAACGTGGGAAGGTAAATTTGCCGGCTTTTGCTGCGTCTCAACGGTGTGAGGTGCTATTGCCAGCAGCTTTCTGCTCTCCAGGTCACAGAGCATGTCACGTGACTGAAAACTATGAATTGGTTAGTTTACGACGAGACAAATCTGATAATGTACTGCTCTGTATGTCGTCAACACGCTTCAGAAGATGCCAAAACTAATAGTTTCATTCATCACTCATTTAATGAAATGTATATCAGTTCGTGGTTAAGAGAGAAAGACAAAGTGTCAGTGTTTCATTGAGACTTGAGATTAAATAAACTGCTTAAGTATTGTAGATCTTGTAGTATTAATTTTCACATGCAGTTACACATTGTCGGTTAAAAACAAGAAAGTGGCTGGTAAAAACATTGAGTGGCTGGTAGATTTTGAAATCCACCAGCCAGTGGACATTTTTTTTTATTTCCATCCCTGGTATACACCCCTTACTTGAAACCTAGGGGTATGTGAATACTGCACTACCTGCAAAAATGGCGGACATATCATCCAGAGTCCCATATTTGTAATATTTTCGGCTTAAATAACTGATAAAAAAATTATGACAGTCTTGTTTTGTGCTCTACACAGTCCTATACATATGTATTTGCAACCATGTTCTTAATTGAAACGTTTAAAAAAAAATCACTAGTTTGCTACGCTAACGTTACATTGCTGATTTGCACAACAGTCCTGCATTTCTCTGATTAATTAGCCTTGAATGGACTCCATGCATGTCTACAGTTTTATTTAAACTCCATTAGCAGCGAATTTCAAACAAATTTCGTTTTATATCAGTGCATAACACTACTTGCTTTGGAGACATCGATATACGTAACTGTAAACAAGTGGTGTCTCATTTCATAGGGCTATGTATCCCTTACCCCTCAGTTTCGAGACACAATGGCTAGGGGTAAACTAAGGGCTAGGGGTAAGAGGTAGGGGTAAGACAGAGTATTGGGATTCGGCCCATAGCCTCCAGAAAGGCAACAGTCAAATATAAATAGTGTGATGTTACCAAGGATGTCACAGCCAACTGAAGTTATATTGCTGCTAGGCTGGGGGGAGAACGTGTTAGGTCTGAGACTATTGCCCAGTTTGTGCAGTGTTTCCTCTAGGATTTTTTTTTTTTTTGCAGTGGGGGCAGGTCTGTCTGTGTGTCGTCTCCCCCCCCCTTCCCCGCCGAAACAAAGTTTTGCGTGTCCGTGCTATTCTGCGACATGCACTCTAACAATCACTGCTGATAGACGGCCTTTTATGCCGTATTTCTGATACCGTGGGCCGCCACGGCAAAATCAACATAGAGGAAACACAGGAAATGCTGACTAAATGCATTGAAAAAGAAGGATGACGCCAAGGTCAAACTTGCCAGGGCAGACAAAAGGTGGCAATAAACCAGAAAAAACAACAATTAACATTTTGGAACCCTGCAATGGACAGCACTTCAAAACGCTGCGCTAAAGCTCATCGAGTTGATGAGATTTGTATTACATGTTATTTCATGTGTATCAAAAGCATCTCAACGCTGCATTGAAAATCTATATTACTCAAATTACCCTATTTTACGGAAAATAGGGCACATTTTCTATAAGCCGCATCCCCCACCAGAATGGGAACTGTGTGTTTGTCTAGGCCGCACTGGAATATAGGCCGACTGTTTATTTACCCAGGAACACTTTCACATTGGACAGCTTGGATAGCCATCTAACTAGACAACATTCACAATCAGGGTGAATACTCAAATGATCTAAACTACAGACCATAGCATTACACATACAGGGCTCCAGACTGCGACCAAATGGTCGCATTTTGCAACCAGTTTTTGAGACAGTGCGAGCATTTTGTACAAACACTCGCGCACAAACAAATTTGGAATTTATTGGGTGTGCACAACGTCAGCACACGTTAGTAACGACGCATAGATACGACGTTCTAGTAAGACAGCGATATCAGCGGGTCCTCAGCATTAGTATCGTAGCTAGTCTTAATCTGCCAGACAAGTGGGTTCCCCTTCGTTCTTTTGGTGAGCAGTTTCACAAGCCCTTCTTACCCGGCGTCATGGAGCTGAGCAGCTAAATACTTATTAGCACTAGCGTTGCTACTGTATCCCTGCCTGTGTTTGCGCTGTTGCGCTGTTATACTCAGCAAGTATCGTGTCGTGGTGTCGGAGGACTGATCGAAAAGCGCATCATACATCATATGTCATTTAGCTAAGACTTGCAGTACGTAATGTCACATTAAATAATGTATTTAAACTCAAACTTGTGAGGTGCGTCGCTGTATATCAGTTGTTAAAATGTCTGTAAAAAAACGGACCTATCTGCAACTGACGCAAGCACACCCCACAATTTCCCCAGAAATTGTACCAGGGGCGATTCTAGGATCAGACCTTTAGGGGTGCTCAGACCCCAATGAGAATGTGACATGAATACAGTGCCTTGCAAAGGTGCTAAACCCCTTTGCTAATATAAATCCCTAATTTCACTGGATAACAATTCATACATTTATGTATTATTCAGGCGTGAAAACGGGTCAGGGGTGAAAAGGTTGAGAAGGATATTACCCCTCTAAGGGGGTCCGGGTGCATGCTCCCCCATAAGAAACATTTAAATATTCCATATTTTAAAGCATCAATCTGATGCATTTTGAGATACTTATTTTGCCAACCTGGGGATAGCTGGAGAAACACAACTTAAAGGTCACATGACATGAAAACTTCACTTTAGGAGGTTATTTAACATTAATATGAGTTCCCCTAGCCTGCCTTTGGTCCCCCAGTGGCTAGAATTTTCGATAGGTGTAAACCAAGCCCTGGGTGTTCTTCTCCGCCTTTGAGAAAATGAAGGCTCAAACGCTCGGTTTGAAAATCTCCTCTTATTGACGTAACAAGGAGCCAGGCTACCGCCCTTCTCTCTGCTGTGCCCGCCCAGATAATCTGGCCCGCCAATGAGGAATTGAGCTACGATTGTGCAAGGGCGAGTGCAATATCGTGTTTTCCTGCAGAGACATCATGCCATGGCTAGCAAACGAACGAAGCATAACAGTTGCTCAGTGCTTGGATGTACAAATCAACACACAAGTCTTTTTGTAGTTCCGTCATCCGAGCCTCTAAACAATCAGTATCTTAATTTTATTTTCGCTGAAAATGCGCCTACACAACTTCTGTTGTAGGCGCATTTGTTTTGTATGTCTGCGCCAAACACTTCAGCCACGACTGTTTCCTCAACTTGAGCTAATACAAAACTGGCCTTGCTGAAATTAAATTCTGGATCAGTACTAACTCTCCTTCGTCCAGCTACTAACCTCGGACAAGTAAGTTAACTAACGCTGTATCATTTTGTAGCTTTACTGTATATGGTTACCTAGCTTGCTACCCTTAGAATGTGGCTGTAACATTAGCTCTGCAGCTAACAGCTGGGTTACTGTCGCTATGGAAAGGTAGATAGCATCAAGTATGTGTGTGAATACACATGCTGTAACGACTAACGTGAGTGTTGTACACTTCTTTGTTATTTGGATAAACGTTCTGCTGTTGGTGTTATGGCGCGCGCGATATCCACCTTTCCCCTCATTGAAATGACTGAGTGTGTACCTCTGCAAACCAGGGTTATCAGATGAGAATGGGCAAATTCGAGGTATTTTACAGCAACGGGGTTACAGCCATTGCGATACATCCGTTGTAAACATTAGCGCATGGTGCCGCCCCTCCGCTCCTCATTAGCATTTAAAGCTACAGACACCAAAACAGCGCGTTCTGAGGAAAGCTCCTTGTGGGACTGCTAGTAGTGGCTGTAATTCTGCACCAAGGCTGAATTTCGGGAAAGAGACTTCTGATACAGTATTAGGGGACCACTAAGGCCTATATAAAAGCATCCAAAAACAGCATGTCATGTGACCTTTAAGGCATGAGTCAAAAATTATTATGGCCTCCTTACTAAGTATTATGCAAGCCATTTCATGCCAGCCTGTCACTGGGTCTAACATTTACAGTATATGAGGCACAATGTGGTAAGGGCACCACAAATGGCTTAATGCATAACCCCCACAAGAGATGGTGGACATGCTGTAACTTAACTTGTCTACTCTTCCATCATGATTGACAGCCAATACAAGTACCAGTGTACTTTGAAGTCAAAATGCGTATCCGCTACACAAATTGCGTACAGGTTGGCAGGTCTGCTTATTGATAGAACGGCAGGGACGGACTGGGAGTAAAAAATAGTCCCTGGACTTTGATCCAGACCGGCCCACCAGAACCGGCCCCGTATACGCCACCACAGCGAGCGCCCTGCTAATGCATGCAAATTCTGCCTGATGTGATGCTAGTTAGGGACTTCCATGCTTAATGCTCGCATAGCGCGCGAGCACTCGTTTTTGGAGCTTGAAACAAACAAACATAGCCGTTTGTGCAATTGGTAAAACGTTGTCTAGTGAAAGTAATTACGTGTACGTTTCTTAGCCTGGTTTTCCATCTTTATATTGTCTCAAATTAGCTTTCGATCTGTCAGTGTCACTGTTGTGTAAGCGGCACTAAGGGCTGCATACGTTCATTTGGAATTTTCCACTGGAGCTTTAGCTAGCTGGCTAATGTTGCGTTCTCTCCTGCTGTGTTCAATGACTCAATTCATCAAGCTGTAGCTAACGTTAGCTAAGTCTATGTCAACAGAGCTCCTGGGTAACTTAACTTAGATATACCAGAAAATATAAAAATGATTGAAACCATCATTCACCAAATTCAGTCAGGTAAATCGCCGAGGGCCAGTGCTTTCAGCTTCTGATGGTGGTCTGCACTGGTGATGCAAGGCCCTTCGCGTTAATATTTCCATGCACTCGCGCTCCCCCCTTCTGACACGCGCACCTGTTCGCAGTTCACTGAATGAATATACCCCCCCAAAAAAAACAATTTCTCATCGAATCTACACGATTCACGTAGGTCACCTATTTTGGTTTCAAAACGGCGAATTTCGCCGAAAGGTGAGGGATTTTCATGTCTGATTATTATTCAAAATATTGAAAGAATGAAAAAACTAAGGATGTCCCTTTCTTCATGAACTACCAGCATCAAATGATAAAACAATATATATATTTTTTATTATTATTATTTTTAGGGGTGCTGAGATTAAATTAAGGGGTGCTTGGCGACCCCTAAAAAGGGTCTAAAATTGCCACTGAATTGTACCCTCTAGTGACATTAATAATTGCATTGCAGGTTAATATAAGGTGTGCCCATAAATGTTCTGCTTGTGCTCCTAAAATTCAGTCAGGGACTACTGTACTCCTAGTAAAAAAAGTTAGTCTGGAGCCCTGACATATCAAAACAGAACGAACACAACAATAGAACTTTGTACGGGTGCGACAAAAATTGTTCCTAGGTCGCACCGGTGCACCCAACCTCCTCGCATTCGCTGCCTCTACACGAACGAAGCGTTTGTTCTCCTTTGACGGAAGTCACTCATGGTTGGATCATATCGTGGTCTAAACCAATCAGAGACAGAGATGGGGCGGGTCTTTGCCTCTGATTGGCTGTGGTCCAGATATTCCTGTAGGCCTAAACTGCTCTGTGCTGTGTGAATTAAATTACGACCTGAGCACCAGAGAATTAGTTACGGCAGACTGGGCATCCCAATCCGGCCCGCGTGAGGTAAATCCAAAATTTTAAATAAATAAATGTGTTGAGCGGTAGTAAATATGTAGTCCTGAAAGACTACAGTGATCAGGTTTATTCGAGGGCGGCATTTAATTAGTAAGAGAGATTGTGAATTGTAGCTGCAGTGCATGCCATAGACAACTTTGTTGCTGGCATTGTGACAAATGAATCATGCAGCTAAAAACGCAGGTTTCATTTACTACCGCTGACCTCGTTGTCTATTCTTTGTTTGTCTATGAGTGTGGCAAATCACTTTCTCATTGGCTATCAATTAGGTGTGCATTGGTAGTACAACTGTCTCAAATACAAGCAGCATGCCGAAACATTCATACATATTAGCTTTCAAACTGAAAGCTGTGCAGAAAGTTATGTACATGTGTAATAACTACTGGGGTTGAATTTAACCAATTAAATAACCGTTTTCAGATTTTTTTTGGTGCAGCATTCATTCGAGGGCGGCGTTTATTTGAAGAAATACGGTATATACTTTACTGCTTTTTACAATGGGAGAAAATGATTAATTGCCCACCCCTGAGTTACGGAGCTGGGTCATGGAGCTAACCCATGGAGCTAGGATTTTGATTCTAGGGAGAGTGTGGCAAGCTGGTTTAGCCAAGGCCAAAGGGCAAGAAGGCCAAATTACAGGTGTTAGGGCATGCGACAGCAAGGGGGGACCTGCTATAAGACTTTGAGCCATGAAATGTTAGGTCTCAGTTCAGGGAAGCACTTTTAAACGGTAGCACTTTCTATTTCGAAATGTTATACTTTGCTTAAAAGCTCAGTGAAGCACTTAAAATATTTGGATTTTTATATACAGTATAATTGTGCTTCAAATTAAAAAAAATATTGTTTAAGATCATTTACATAATGTATATGAATGTATATTAGGGCTGTCAAAATTGCTCAAAAATGACGTTCGAATATTCCCTTAAAAAAAAAAACATTCTAATATATTCGAATTTCTGGTTGCCCATTAGGCACGTGCATTTTTTAAGAACTGCACATTTCACCACAAAAGTACAGTAAAATCTGTACAGGACAGGACAAATTAATACAACGAGATACAACTACTTGTATACTGTAGGTAGGCCTAATTTATTTAAGTTTAAACATATTTAACAACACATTACCTACACAATAAGAAGTAAATTAACTAATGGCCAAGACCGCAGACCTTGGCCTCTCGCTCGCACACACACACTCTTTCTTTCTCTCTCTCCCGCACCGTCGCGCTCTCTGCGCATAGCGGTGTAAAATGAACGACAACAATAAACAAATGCTGAGTTCTGATCAAGAGTTTTGTGCAAGCAATTTAAAGGTCACATGACATGAAAACTTCACTTTAGGAGGTTATTTAACATTAATATGAGTTCCCCTAGCCTGCCTTTGGTCCCCCAGTGGCAAGAATTTTCGATAGGTGTAAACCAAGCCCTGGGTGTTCTTCTCCGCCTTTGAGAAAATGAAGGCTCAAACGCTCGGTTTGAAAATCTCCTCCTTGTGACGTCGCAAGGAGCCAGGCTACCGCCCTTCTCTCTGCTGTGCCCGCCCAGATAATCTGGCCCGCCCATGAGGAACTGAGCTACGATCGTGCAAGGGCGAGTGCAATATCGTTTTTTCCTGCAGAGACATCATGGCTAGCAAACGAACGAAGCATAACAGTTGCTCAGTGCTTGGATGTACAAATCAACACACAAGTCTTTTTGTAGTTCCTTCATCCAAGCCTCTAAACAATCAGTATCTTAATTTTATTTTCGCTGGAAATGCGCCGACACAACTTCTGTTGTAGGCGCATTTGTTTTGTATGTCTGCGCCAAACACTTCAGCCACGACTGTTTCCTCAACTTGAGCTAATACAAAACTGGCCTTGCTGAAATTAAATTCTGGATCAGTACTAACTCTCCTTCGTCCAGCTACTATCCTCGGACAAGTAAGTTAACTAAGCTATATCATTTTGTAGCTTTACTGTATATGGTTACCTAGCTTGCTACCCTTAGAATGTGGCTATAACATTAGCTCTGCAGCTAACAGCTGAGTTACTGTTGCTAATGGAAAGGTAGATAGCATCAAGTATGTGTGTGAATACACATGCTGTAACGACTAACGTGAGTGTTGTACACTTCTTTGTTATTTGGATAACCGTTCTGCTGTTGGTGTTATGGCGCGCGCGATATCCGCCTTTCCCCTCATTGAAATGACTGAGTGTGTACCTCTGCAAACCAGGGTTATCAGATGAGAATGGGCAAATTCGAGGCATCTTACAGCAACGGGGCTAGTCATTGCGATACATCCATTGTAAACATTAGCGCATGGTGCCGCCCCTCCGCTCCTCATTAGCATTTAAAGCTACAGACACCAAAACAGCGTGTTCTGAGGAAAGCTCCTTGTGGGACTGCTAGTAGTGGCTGTAATTCTGCACCAAGGCTGAATTTCAGGAAAGAGACTTCTGATACAGTATTAGGGGACAACTAAGGCTTATATAAAAGCATCCAGAAACAGCATGTCATGTCACCTTTAAGGTCGCGATTCTTTTCCCAAATATGGCAGGCTTCATTCAGTGATTGAAACAAATATTATTAACATTAATTGAAGTTTGACAGTATAGAACCGACATTGAACGCTCCGAGCGAGCTGTGCTGTGGTAAACATGGAGATGTAGCCTCAAGTTCCTAGTTGTTGAATGGTAAGCTAACTCTAGCTTACATAGCTTACACACTACTTTAGCTGTAGGCTCAACAAGTTTACCATCAACTGACCAAAATCCGAAATATTTCCAGACATCACTCTTTAGATTTTTTGGGGTTACAATCACTTTCTCTGCTGCGGTCAAGCTGGGTTCTGCACTTTCTGGCATCTTCCACGCAAGTCAACTGTCAGCAGTGACGCTGAGGCACGCGCCCACCCGCAAAGCAGACAGACGCACCGCTGCTGCCGCGGTTGTGTTTTGTTTTTGTTACATTCGATTTCTGTTTTTAACCACTATTCGAATATATATTCGAATATAGAATATTAGTTGACAGCCCTAATGTATATGGAGCGTGATAAAAGTTGACCTTGAAATTGTGGCGACGCAAGAAAAATGTGGGTGCACCTACATTTTGTGCTGGAGCACCTAAATAAAAAAAGTTAGGCGCACCAGTGCAACCAAGGCAAAAGGTTAGTCTGGAGCCCTGCAATGCCCTTAGTTGGCAATAATGCCAACTAAGCTAAAGCCCTTAACTTCGTAGCTTTTCAGCTTGCCGCGGGGCATTCTGGGTACCAAGAGTATTGTCACTACAATACCAAGCAATGCACGAATATAAGCGATCTTACAGCATTGTGTAACACACTTCGGTTGTGGATAGTATGTTCAGAATCCAAGTCACTCATTTTGTGGCAAAATCCATTGTTATGTCTACAAAATTTATTTAGATATAGTATTAGTTTAGCTAGCTTGCAAATCCTGAGGATAGCCTACTGTAGCAGACCTTTCTATGTTCAACGAAAAAGGGTGTTTTGTCCCTCGGGAGTTGCCGTAGGCATGATGCTGACATAAGCGTTACATGGAAGAAGAGAAGTGTGAAAATACAAGTTGTGAAAAGAGACCACATCCGTGTCTTATTGTCCACAAGACAATATAAAATTATATCTAAAACGAACCTACAAAGAGCTTGGTTACACTACCGAAGTTTAATTAGCCAATGTCGTTAGCAATGCTAGCTAACGATAGTTTGCTAGCTGCCTATATAACATTTCACTGGGTCTTGCAGCTGTTTGATATACTGAAATTATTATGAAATGTTATGTTCTACTAGCCATTTGCCTACTTTAGCAAGTCACTGTATTTCCAAGCCCTGATAGTTTAACTGAGACGAGACAGTAAATAATTCCTTTCAAGTAATAAGACCCCGTTCAAGTGTTGAGCATTAAATTAGCTGGACGGTCTGTAGAGATCTTGGGACAAAGCCACTTTTTTTGTTCTAAAACCGGGTTATAAGCCGTACAACCACAAGAAAACTGTAAAATCGGGGCACAGGCCGCGGCTTTATTTCCGAAAAATGGTAATCGGTTCCCAAGCTTACCTCCTTTCCTCCCTATCCGTGACTCCATCACTTTTTCCAGGGTCTCAAACTCGTCCTCCTCGGGCTGGGGCACATCCTCACCCACTACCTCCACCAGGTCGTCCGAGTCAGTCTTTAGCTCGTCGTCCTCCTTGTAGCTTACATTGACCGTGGCCTGTCGTCTGGGCCCCCCTGGCACTGCCTTCTTGTCGTAGTCACCCTCTGAGGATGAACCGCCCTGATGGGGCTTCTTCTTCTGAACGCTGCTCTTCTTCCCATTTCTGGCATTCGCCCTTCAGAGGGAGGGAGGGAAGGAAGTCTTTAATAGTGAGTTACTGTGCCTTGTGAAGACCTTGACGGTCAAAATGTAACTGAACAAGGGAACATTGTTTCAATTGTGCTGGAAAATCTGTATTTCCTTAAAGAGTATAGATGGGAAAGAAGTTTAGAATCAATGGATGACAAACAATTAACCTCTTAGCTGGCCTGCCGCCACCAGGCCATAGGATTGTTGAGTAATAAACAATGTGATGCACAAAACTATTGTTTGCATTGGTACACCTACATGGCCGTATATTGTCGGAAAGCTATGATTCTTAGGATTCTATTACATTTAGTCATTTAGCAGACGCTCTTATCCAGAGCGACTTACAGTAAGTACAGGGACATTCCCCCCGAAGCAAGTAGGGTGAAGTGCCTTGCCCAAGGACACAACGTCATTTTGCACGGCCAGGAATCGAACTGGCAACCTTCAGATTACTAGCCCAACTCCCTCACCGCTCAGCCATCTGACTCCACTCTATTGATGTAAACCATGTCAAGTTCCGAGTCGCAAAAGCAGATACAATCGACGCCTTTGTCTGACCACCAACATAAAAACAAACATTAACAAAACGAAGACGACACTTATCGAGCCTCACAGTAGTCCAATTATACATAACAAAAATGGGCATTTGTTACGTTGTCAAAAGTAAAATATTTTGTCCAAAACAATGTATTACATCTATAAAAAGTAGGGGTGCAAAACCGAACCGCAAAAAAAACGAATTGTTCAACACACAAACCACGGCCCGATTTTTAAATCTAAGCCGCGTTTTTTGGGGTCTACGAGAAAACACAACAATATAACACCCTTTGTCCTTCCCCTTTCCTGGAGAGTACTTGTCCAATGAACTGTCAGTATATCAATGAATATCATACGAAGCTAGGCAAGATAAGAATGTGTGGAGAATGGAGATGGCATGTGGAGGCAAAAGGTTAGCGAAAGCTAACCTGTTGCTTTAAATAGAGTAAAAAAGAGCCTGAGTAACATTTGCTTTAGAAATAATGTTGATTTCATATGTTATCAAATCTCTGGATGTAAGACAATGTTATTCATGCAGAGAAAATACAGAAAACACAAATGGTAACCAAAACTGAAACCGTGACCCATAAACTGCAATACAAACCGAACCGTGGGCTAAATATATTACCTGATAAATAGCATTGGACTCTTGTTGCATCATTCTAAATTTGCAGACTGACTTTTTCAGTCATTCACATAAACACTGTTCTAACTTTAGTTCCAGGGCTCGACAATAACGATGGCCCGGGGCCAGTAAAAAGTAACGTCGGGACAGTTAAACTAGCAACTCACTGTCCCGATCGGGCCACTGCAAAGCATTGATGCTAAATAACTTTGCAGCTCGTGGGGCACACTATTGGCCAATCAAGAGTTGAGTAGTGAGTGGTTGTCAAATTGTAATTCTCTAATCTCGATACATTTTTTAACAACTGGTGTAAGACTGGCACAAGACACTGAAGTGAAGATGGCAGCAAAGGAGAGCTACGAGCTCAAACGGAAGCAAGTTTTTTATGGAACTAAGATGCACCCTGTCGTCTGTCGTATGTTCCCGTCTAAAGCAGACCAAAGTGGATCTTTTTACACAGGCACCGACAAAACAATCCCTGACTAGCCATGCTAATAGCAGACAGCACCTGGTTTGTGTGACAGCTAAGCGGGTGGTTGACAATCCATCTTCTGTGCCGTTGCCCATGCTGGTCAGGAATTTAAATGCAGATGCCCATCGTGTTATTGCACGACTTATAACAACGGCATATCACGTAATTAAGACGGACCAGCCGTTCGCCTCGTTCCCCTGGGATATTGAACTGCAGCAGAAGAATGGTATCGACTTGGGTACTCAGTATCATACTGATGAAATGCTATGGAAGCTTTTTATTTTTTATCACTAGAAATTGTATTTTAGTTCTTTTTATATCCAGGATGTGTTTAATAGATGGTTAAACATGTCAACAGAATAACATAACTTAGAAGTCTTTGGTTTTGTTGTAACAATGATAAATTAAAACTTTTGGAGGGGGGGCAGTAAAAATTGTCTTGGGGCCAGTAAGTTTCAAACCCACTGGCCCAGTGGCAAACATTTTTTACGTTGAGCCCTGAGTTCAGATGTAATTAATCTTAAAACCTCTTTCAAAATGGCCACTGCACTCTGAGCTTTCGATTGACACCTCACTTGACCCAATAGGAGCTTACATGTCCTGTCCATAGCCTTCAATAGCCAACGAGTGCCTCATCAAAAGTGGTGCGCCATACCACTCCCCCCCCCCTTTCTTTGTGTGAAGATTGAGCCAGCTCCAATTGGTTGAACACAAGTGAAATAGAGGTGTAGGGGAAAGTTTTGAACCTTCAACTTAAAGGTTTTTGTATAGCTTGCTCATAATTGCCACAAGTTTTGTGTGTACATGCGCAAAAGGTAAAGTGAGTAGTTTTGGTGATTGTTGACACTTTTGGATTTCAAATCATGGCAAAACGGACTAGGACTGCACTTGGCATGAAAAAAATCCCCAGACTTGTGCTTCTATTTATTATTATTACTCGTTAATCTTCAAAAAACAAACCAAGCAGTATTTTGGGAAATACAAAGCAGAAATAATTATACAAATAAATGCAAAAAAATATAAGTACATCCGTATCAGCAATAAATACTGATGAATCAAGCATCTGTATGCAAAACAAAATTCATGCGGAAATAAAAACGTTCTATTTTATTGTGTCTATTACATTTACATTTAGTCATTACCCAAAACCAGTAGCACTTACAGGGATTAGGGTAAAGAACTTCAGGGTGTCACCTTTCAAAAGAGACCACAACCATGCATGTACTACAAATTGTTCAAGCTTTCAATTTACTTTTGCTATGCCTTGTTTAGGAGTTTTAGACCAATTTTACAAGATTGTTAAGAGGCTAAAGCCTTGCAATTTCTGGGGGGGAAAAACTTTCAACGTTGGTCATTCTCCATTAGTAAAGAAATTACATCTGTGGCTTCAGGGTGGACAGAGAACATACATAAATGGGAGACGTGTACCTGAGGGACTGTATGCAGACAGAAGCGCTAAAGGGCAACAGAAGCACTTACTTCGTCAGTGGCTTTCTGCTTTTGACTTTGTGGCTGGGCTCGTAGTCGGACACTGTCTCATCACTGCGCTCCTCTTCCTGTGCGGACGAGTCTGACCCGGAACCACTCCCAGACACAGATTCAGAATCTGAACTAGATTCTGATCTGGAAATCAAGGAAAAGGTTGCGTCAATAAATGTACCTAGAATGTGTGTAATGCATCTTTTTGTGTGATGCCGAGGTGCAGATTAAGTGTGAACTCACTTTCTTTTCTTTCTGGATCCACTCGAGTCATCATCAGAATCATCACTGCTGGACGAATCCTTTGAATCCACCAAGGTATTATTGGATTAGACGAGAATGACACTGATTGTTATGTGCATGTCATCCTTCCCAACATCCATGAAAACCACTTAGAATGTAAAGTAATGTTTACAGAACACAAAAATGATAATCAAAGGCTAGCCTTAAGTTAATAAAATTATGACTTTAATTATTAAGTTTAGTACAGTGTTTCCCACAGAATTCGATTATTTGTGGTTGTAGGCAGGGGCGGAGCCAGACATTGTAAACATTAGGCGCTTAGCCGAAACCTAGGTCCTAGTATTGGTTTGATGTGAGTGTACATAAACTTCAACAAGTAATTCGATCATGCAGAGCACAATTTTTTGGGGGAGCTTTATGTATTCTAAACATTTCGTTGGACTCGTATTGTAATTAGGGGTGTCACGATACCAAAAATTCCGTAGTCGGTGCCAATACCAGTAAAATAACACGATTCTCGATGCTGATTTCGATACTACGTTAAAAATGTAGCGTCGCACATATGTGATCGTTCGAATGCGGGTCTCACATATGCGATTTCGAACATTCCAACTGAATATTTTCCGATAGACAAAAACTATGCGATAAACGCTTTAGTATGGCTTCAAAATGTACTAATGAGAAGGCTAACAAGTAACACTAGCATGGTAGTAGAATTGCTACGAGTATTATGCTAGCTAATTTAGCCCGGAAGCTAACGAAAGCTAGCTAGCTACCGTTTCGGATAAATAACTTGCGCTGTGTGTGGACCGTCAGAAATATTTAGAACTCACACGTCTAAAATACTTGAAAAATATCAAAATGTCAAAACAATACATAAAAACATGTGCAATATAGCATAGAACAACATAATAAAGTGCAATTAATGCTTATAGTGCAACAAATACTGGAACACTGAAGCGTATGCTGCCCCCATCAGTTCCAGAACCAATGCTGCTAACACTAGCATCGTCGCTAACGGTGCCTACAGTGCTTCAAAAAAATGGGCATCGTCTGTGTTTTGTCATTTTAGAACCGGAAGGTATCGGTAGTATCGGTTCTCGTGACATCCCTAATTGTAATATTTGCCAAATGTAGTAAACTATGAATATTATTATATTTAATGTGAATGTATCAGTTGTGGACACATTTGTGCAGAGAATTATGATACTAAGGCCCAATCCCAATGTCCCTCCTCAACCCTAAACCCTCAGACTTACTTTACATCACCTAGTAAGTGATTGAGCACTAAGAGGCTGCAAGGGCTCAAAATGCTATAACTTGGAATGGGACAGCACTTTACTGCATTATCGGCGAAACAGTAATGTTGTTGGATCAAATATGCTGTTGAAAGCATATTTGGAATGTATCATCAAAAGGACAAAGTCTGCGAGGGTGGACATTGGGATCGGGCCTAACCATTCGTAAACTCCAAATTGATTCTCCTAACGTCTTCTCTGAGGCAAAAAGCAGTGTCCCGCGCATTGATTCAGAGCGTGCGCAGAGAGAGGGTGCTATTCACAGACAGGTCCGTTGTAGTGAGAGAGAGCAGGCGGGGCAAGAAGGGGCTGAGCGAATCAATGGTGCTGCACCTACCTCTACAATGAAATATTTTTTAGCTATGTCATTTTCCACAAATATATCAATGTATGGGAAACACTGTAATATACTGCAAATTTTGCATATTGAAGAAGGTGAAATGTCAACCCACCTCATCTGATCCGCTGTTTGAGGAGCTCTGTTGTTGTTGCTGCTGCTGCTGGAGTTGCTGTTTCCTGAGCATGGCTGACCTTTGCACTGCTAGGATGCTGGGGTTGGACTTCCAAAACTGAATAATAAAGGTTTGGGCACAAATCAAAGTGCATGTTACACCATCTTTAAATGGTAAAAAAAAAAAGATACATCTTTTTTTTTTTTATCCATACCTCCGCTCCATCAATATTGGCCTTGTTTTGTGGTTCATTCTTCTCCTTTGATTTTTCAGAGTCAGAATCTGACTGGCTGCCGGAATCTGAGCCACTTCCTGAGTCGCTGCTCCCTGATTGGCTACTGCTGCTGCTGGAACTGGAACTGGAGCCTGAGCCAGAACCAGACCCCGATCCAGACCCAGATTCATCATCAGAGTTACTGTAAAAAAAACAACACACCCATTTCATTCAAATACCGGATCGCCCATTGAGACTTTCTCTTAGTCTCTTGAAGGACATTATGTTTTACACAGACTTTTGAATAGGGCAGACACAAATCAAAAGAACAGCACTACACAACATATTAAAGATAAATATTATGTACTGGTAACTTGTAGTGGTAACCTGTTTTGGATTTTCTATTTCTTCTCTTTATTTTGCCTCTTGCGCCACCGCATTTTACCCATGGGATGAATAAACTATATACTGTTTCTACAACTACATGTTGACTCTACTGTTGCTGCTATTTTAGAATTTGTAAACTTCAAGTGGCTTGATTACACACCAAAAAGCCTCCAAATCAGAATCAGCTTTATTCGCCAAGTAAGTTTGCACAAACATGGAATTTACTATGGCAGGAAGGTACATATGGTAAACATAGAGTTTTACATATAAAATGTAGAAGATTTACAACAGTATCTATGTTCAGACCTCCCACACAAGGCAACAATAAAGCTACAAAAGACACTGGTCAGTGCTTTACAAGGTGCAACAGGGTAGACCTTTTTTCAGTCGTATTCAGACACTTTCCCTTAATCACATTGTTTAGTCTGAATTCATGAGGAAGAACTGAGCCCAAATAAAACAATCAATCACCCAGTGTCAGTGAAATAACAAAACCTATAAGAGTCAGCTTCACAACTTGGATCTAAGTAAAAGAAAGGACAATTCAAACAGCAATAATTAATGTAACCACTGTCCACACTGTTCAGAACAGGAAAGGCATCCAAACTCAAATAAATTAATCTATACAAACTGTAGCATCACTTGCCGGGGTTCAGTTTCACCTAGGTGTCACTTAAGCATCAATCATGGGCACTTCTAACATAATAGCACTGTTATTTATTGTCAAACAGATAAAACCTTACCTTGATTCTCCACTGCTGTTGCTCACACTTTCATCGTCACTTCGTCCAGCCATGTTCAGGTCAGAATGATAAAGGCTTCTGAAAAATCCAATAATCCAACTTCAGACTTTATTTAATGGTTGAATGCAGCTCCCCTGTACAACAACATGGAATGCATTGCCACAGTTAGTACTGGAGTAAATTACTCAGTAAGTTAAGATGCACATGTTCTTTGAAAAAAACGTACCATTTAACTTAGTTAACAAGTCATTCACTGTTGCTATCATTTACAATATAATCGTTAAGATATAATAAATGAATATTGCTATTGTGATCAGATATTGAGATTACGTACGGACCAGCAGGGTATAATAGGCCGAGGAAAGCAATTCCACACACAATTTAGTATGACATTTTTTGACAGATCTTCAGTAAAACTAGCTTTAGATTGAGGCTCGTGTATTGTTTAACTTGTATAATGTCCAGACTGAGTATGAACCATGCCAGCCTGAGATGGCTCGGTAGAGGCGGGTAGGGTACAAAATCTACGTAATTCATCAAAAAAAAAGTACAATGTTTTGGGGGGGGGACACACAAAAAACAAGCATCATGTATTGCTTGCTAAGTTGTTCACTAGATAGCCCTCTCCAACCAAAGGACAGTGGTTTTTCACGTTAGCAAGTCAAGCTAGCTAGTTAGCTGGTACAGCAGCGGCGCAATCATGACTGCATAGGCCTGTTGTGAGGCCTGCACAGCATGTGTTTTTCACGCGCACTGTCTTGGACAATGCTCCGCACACAGAGCGCTTTCTGTGGGAGGCTTGAGCAATGGCACCACGCCTACACATGTATTCTTCTCCCTTATCCCCATAGTAGCACAGAAGTAGTAAAAAAAACGGTCAATTCACGGTCAGTCTACTAGGAGAAAGCGGCTAGATTTACATATAACTATTTGGGAACTCATGTTGCTAGCTAGCTTTCGTTACAGTAGTCCTACAAGCCGCTTTGACGTTTCTTATTTGCGCGGTTGTAGTAGCCAAGACGTTAGCTTGAACTGTGAACGGCTGAGTAAATCAATACAGCATGTTCAACTATTTATAACTATCTATTAGATACGCTTCTGACTCCGAAGTTGTTCTGACATCAAATATGCCAATGATGCTGGTATCTTAGCCATCAGCCAATAAATTATACAGGCAAATATACTAGCTATGCTAAAGTGGTATTACTTTAGCGATGGAGAGCTAAGTATATAGGTTGCTAGCAAGCAAGGTAGTAGCGTCAAACTCGCAAGCTACATTTGTAGTGTTTGGGGGGGGGGGGGGGGTTGGGTTATGGTTAGGTAAACTAACTAGAATATTGTACAAGTAAACAATGCTTAAGTTAGAGCTACATGATTCGGTTAAAATGGTTACCAAAACTAGTTACTCTTGCTACGAAGATAGCCTAGCGATTTTAGCAGACGCATTTGCAGTTTACTTTAGCTTGGCTAATCCAGCCAAATTAAAATATTTATATGGTAAACTATTATTCCAATCCTACATCTTGCGTGTGTTCGCGTATATCATGATTTAGATTACCTTAAACAAATCCAGATAGCCAACTACACATGCTTTGCAATTACCCTTTTCCCGCACTCCTAAACCAAAGTCTAGCCAAGTACCTCGTTGCTAATAATGTTTTAGCTATGTAATCGCAACGATAGCTCCTGTATTTAGCTTCAAGCGTTGTTTTCACTATCATAGGCTACTAGGCACGTACTACCACTACTTCCCCCATGCAAATATACTAAAAACGGTTAGCTGTTTTCCAAATAATAAAAATTCAACAGGTTTTGTTGAGCTTTTTTGTTTACCTGAATAGCCACGGCAAACTGGTACTGCCTTTTCTTATTTTCTGTGGCTAGGAGCTAACTATATAGGCTAGCCAGTTAGCCTAGCTGGCTGGCTCCCGGGGAGAGCAGCCCCGGCCGATCTTGCTTGAATTTGTGCCAAGTTTCTTGGTTTCTTCCTCCAGGTGTGCAAAATAGTTTTCTTTCTTTATTTTTCAGCGAATATACGACAGAAAGTGCTGTTTATTCACCTGCGATTGCGGAGTGACAGCATTTCAGCTGAGGGTCCTACAACAACCGGCCTCCGCCATGACGCCGTCGAGCTCACACTAGTGATTTCGAGTGTGGAAACCCCGGGTAGTGACGTAACAGAGATGCTTCCCAGTCTCCCTCTAAAACTACATAAACAATTTGACATAACATTTTTTAAACAGGACATGTGCAGAGATGTAAGGTAAAGGCAACTGTAATGTAGGCAAAGGCCTGCAATCACGCTTTGGAATTTTATTGAAAGCTGTCGATGAAAAGTATTTACATCTGACATTCATCTAGGAAAGGTTTTTTAATTATTTCCAGGTGCCTAGACACAAAAAGTAACTACCCCTCAACACGCTTCTGGATTTTGCTTCTGTGTGTAACTTTTTAATACCAGTAAACTTGCAATGCAATGTACTTTGTCAACACACTAAACTGTATTGCTTTCAAAACAGCAAAACATATGCAAGAGGGGGAGTCAGGTGGCTGAGCAGTTAGGGAATCGAGCTAGTAATCAGAAGGTTGCCGGTTCGATTCCCGGCCGTTAAAATGACGTTGTGTCCTTGGGCAAGGCACTTCACCCTACTTGCCTCGGGGGAATGTCCCTGTACTTACTGTAAGTCGCTCTGGATAAGAGCGTCTGCTAAATGACTAAATGTAAATGTAAGAGGTGTATGACAAAATATTTCAGATTTGTAATTGTCCACATAACAGAAACCCTTGAGACAGGTGGTGGAAACAACTGGTGTTGCTGCGCCTTTGTAAAGCAAAGAAAATCATGAAGGAAAAGTCGAACAAAGGTGATCTGCACAACTGTGAGGCTTGTTGTCTTCGGGCCTCCATACACTATTGTTATTCAAACAACAAGTCACATGACATGACCTAGATTTCGACTCCCTCAGCTACTCGGGTTGAATGTCTGAAGCAGCTTTTGTCTGTTGCCCTCTTGGGGAAATCTTAGAAAGTCAATTTAGCATGAATTACTTTTATGTGTTGACTTGAATCCTGACTGGCTTCAGTATATCAATATTCAAGTTCACACTCATTTAGGATTTTATTAAGATGCCCATTAGGGCCCAGAACCCTGACCCAGATCAGCTACTCTTCCTGGGGTCCACAAGACACAGACAAAACAACCAAATGAAACATATTACTATACTGCATATTCTTATACATATGCACTTACAGTATAGTATATGAATACATTTAATTCATAAGCACTGAATATACATGTATACAAACAAAATCCTACGACATATTCATATTTCTATACCATAAAATACTGTGCCTTGCTTTGATTGTGTTCTAGATTCACTAATTTGACTGTTGCAACTCAATTAAACCATCCAGCATTGGTAAACTAAATATTCTTTATGAAAAATGCAATAGAATTTCAGCAAGTATGCCTGTTTCTAACCCTAATGTAGTACCCTTCTGAATGTCACAAGTGATGTAAAAGCAATCAAACCAATAGTTTGTTACTGATATACAGTGTACTACTATGCAGTTGCTAAACGTATGACCAACCAATGCAAAATCTTTGATGCCATGTTTGTCTTTCAACTACCAATCAGAACTTGTCTTGACTAGACAGTATTAGGCTATCTAAATTCATAACTCTTACTGTATTGGTAGATTCATATGTTATGAGCAGGAAATCATATAGCTCGTGATAGACACCCTACACTTAATCTTTATTAAAATCGTACAAAAAATGTTACTGAATGAGTTTTCCAATGAGAAGTTTATTATGAGAGATGGAGGATACTCCAGGTATTTTTTATTTATTACAATCTGTGAGTATGTATGCTGTTATGAGGATCATATTTCCATGAATGAGGACACCTGTCAGAATAAAATCAAATGTAATTGAGGCTGACGTATATCGTAACATTTGTAACCACTGTAACAAGTAATTTTTCATTGTGTTCTGTGTTGGTATACATATATTTTTTTCAGCTCACCATTTTAAACACCACCATCAAAGGATTTCAATTTCAGATGGGGTGCTATCTCATCTTCTGTCAGCGAATTGCACCATCGAGCCCCAGGAATCCGCTTCTCAATATATGTCTCCAGTCCATGTGTTATTACAAAGGACAGCCAGAAGGAGTCTCCCACAAACCTGCACGTTATCCCAAACCAAGACAGTGAACTCAGTGGAACCAGCCCCTTTGCCAATTTCTCTACCTGCAGTAAGGAAGTGACCACCACCAGGACTACATCAAACAGTGTCAACCACACTGCAAATCCTAGTATACCTATGGGCTTCTGGGCCCATATAGATCCCCACAGACACAAGCACAGAAAGAGGGTGAGGATTTCCATAACCAGCAGAAAGTAGTAGTATGGAGGGCATCTCTCAGGAAGGTGTAGCAAAACTGTTGTATTCATGTCCTCCTTGGCTGCACGGAGATGGCCAAACTCGAAGACAACTTGCATCAAGCCCTCAATGAGGAAGTATGATCCTCCTGCTATAGAGCCCTGAAGAGGGGACATGCCACAAAAGCCAGAGGACAGGAGCAGTCTCATGGTGACCTTTCAAGACAGAAACAATACAGGATGCTCTAGATGTAACTAGGAATATTCACTGCCAGATTATACAGTTCACAACCCAAGAGTGTCAAAACAGCACCTGATGGGGGGAAAAAGAGTAACGAGTATAGAGAGTAGCCAGATAGCTGTCTGTATCTGTGCACTGTGACTGTCTGTAGATAGGCTTTTCTTACCTGGCTATATCACTTGGCTATGTTAAGTGTTGAAAACTGAGCCAACCTTAAATATACCTAGCTACCATGTACTGCACTGATGAAAATGTAATTAATTGGTCTGGACAAAATTGGAATAGGCCATTTTATACATCCAGCCAGAGCAATCTGAAATAGCCAACTAGCTTGCCATCAAATTTAATACAGCTCTGCAGACAGCTAATTCATGATAACATTTGTTTTTTATCTGAACTTTAACTAGTAGCTACACTACCATACCACATGTTAGCTAGATAGCTATGAGAGGTGGAAGTAACAACAATTGATAAATATGGAGGTGATGAAAATAGGCCAACGTATGAATTTGATAATGAGGGGTACAAATGGATGTGAATTGAATAATCTAACTGAATTAAGTTCCATTATATGTACGTTTATTAGACTATTTATTCGAATTGTAATGCATTTTTCAATTGCCAGTGTCTGGCCTGCAGTGCTAGTGGGCAGGCCTGCAAGTTGCGAGTCAGAAACTCCACCAGTTAGGTCAGTGGGCGATTTACATTTTAATCAGCTCTATTTTCTTTAATTACTTTTGTTACTTCAACCCCTCGCTGCTAGCTTGCTAATTTTAGAATAAGGTACTGTTGCTCTGTTCATCAAATCCGTTAATATAAGATTGTACAGTACAGTAGAACTAGCTAGCCCAAGGCTAATCTCAAATGAACTAACGCTAGGCTACTACAGCAGTACAGTAAATGGTTAAAAGGGTAAATGGACAGCTTTTATATTACCTTGCGACCCTTTCTACCCCCTGAGCCATGGCATAACATACTCACATGCAGGGATGAAGCTTCGCAAGTTAAATTGTTAACTCATTGGCACTTTAGTTAATTTAAGATGCAACTGTAACCCACTTTCAAATAGCTAGTTACTTTACACTAGCTAGCTAGCTAGCACAACTATGTCAGTTAACAACCGTTGTTGAGTACGAAATTGCGCGTCACTATGTCATTATTTCACAGGCAAATGTTCTTTTCGCAAACACTAAATTTGATTAGAAAAGTTTACAATATAAAAACTTTATTATGTTTTTCTAAAACAAACTTTCACAAAAAGAAATCTTACATTGTACAAAAGAAAGTGAAAACAATTAAAGCTGTAAAGTTTGCAAAGTAATTCATATAAAAAAATTATGAAAACACCACATTCAACATCTGAAACTATTGACTCAAAAGGACAGAGATTACATTTAAAACATCGCCAGTGTATAAAATACAAACGTATGAACAGTTCAAAACAATGGAAGAATATGGAAACAAAGCAGAAACTCTCCTTATTTCTTACAGGAAAAATAAATAAGGCATTTATGTCCATCTGCGTCCCTTGGTGATTCAATAAATTAAAAAGTGAGAGACACGAGCCGCTGTTCAATGAGAGAATGTATTCAACTCTGTCACATTGTTCTAATAGCCTACAGTGATTAATCAACATTCATATTGGATATCATATTCAATACCATGTATTTACATTTTCACATTCTATGGCCTATATAACAATTTAAAAAAATCTAGACATATATCCAATTAGATAAAATGTACAGATTGTTAAACTAACTTTATTTTCATAAATTCTTGCCATTACTTAGAAGTGCACTGCCTTCATAATGCACTGGCCCGGACACAATCAATCTCAGCTGCTAGCAACCAGATTTGTAAAATTAATTATATTCCTAAATCTGTTAAAACTTGGCAGGCAATAACAATTGAAGAGCATACTCAGCTCTTCAAGAGAACATAGGCTATCAAACATTAATTTGAATGATCTCATCAACGTTAGGAGGACAAATGCATTACATTCAAGCCGATTCAAGAAATCTGTAAATGTCTCACTCACACACACCAGTGACGTGCAGTCAGGGTAGGCACTGCCTACCCTGCCAAAATTCTAACGTAAATGTTTTTATTAAATCACTTTATTTATTAAACTTGTATTTGTATTTTTACTGATTATTCTTGTGATTTATATATGCAATATGTATGTAATTCCAATTGTTTAGACGTTACGATGACAAATGTAGCAGTTACGCATAATCAAATACAAAAAAATGGTAGAATAAGCAGTGCTTGTACTGTCCATTCATTGCGGACGACAAGCGAAAAACTCATGCGCACTTCGATCCTGTATTCTTTAACATGTACGTCGAAAGGCACAACCAGAGCCTGTTTAAGGAGAGCCTGGCCACTCATTAAGCCCCATTGTACCGAATTTTGTTGCAGTTCCACCAGAGTTCCACTGGGAGTGATCGTGGTCGAGTGCAGAATGAATGGGAGTCTATGGAGCTAAACGGCTAAATTTGTCTCTTTCACCTGATTGTCGTTGAGAAATCTCAGATTAGATTGTAGTTTTTGCATGTTCAACATGGATTACAGGTCGAAAGTTGAATGAACGAGTACTTATGTCCTTTCGATTTCTTACAGGGTAAGTCGTTGTTGCCCATAACACGCTAGCATTCTGCTAATGAATGCTGATTGGTTAGTGAAGGACTGACTACGACCAGAGATCCCGCTTGATGGCATCCGAAGCAGAACCAGAATGTCAGAGCATTAGCAACATTAGCAACAACATTAGCAAACCAAAACTCTTTCTAGCATGTGTATTGACAGGGAGAGCCTAACCTGTCAGCTGTGTTGTCGATGCCTCGAGAGAAAAGTGGAAGTAACCAGAGCTTGCCGTCAAGCAGTATCTCGGGCCGTACAATGTGTATGACGTCAATGACATTTTAAAAGGCTTTTTAGAACAGAAAGGTGACTTTAAAAAAATCTATGACCCAGCGGTGTGTATTTTTTTAGCCTCCCCTTTCGAATTCAGAATTCAAATTACTAGACAATAAATTATATCCTGAGAAAAGTGGATTTTGAGGGGTATAGCTCCATAGACCTCCATTCATTCTGCACTCGACCGTTAGCGCCCTCATATGGAACTAGAGTGGAACTGCAACCAGTTCAGAACCCGGAAGTTTCCCGAGAGTGGCAGTTCTCCCCATAGATAGATATAAACAGTGTTTATATATATCTATGGTTCTCCCTATATTAGACATTCTCTGGCACAACTCTTCTGTGCCTTTGCACGTAAATATGTTATGCCAGTAATCATCTACGTTACGTATCAAACATGGACCAATTAAAATCGAGATATTACTGGACATTTGCGCAGCTAACGTCATTACACTGGCTACGTTGTAAGCGTAATCCCCGCAAAATTCAAGTCAAAATAACAGCAGCGGTGTCTGCCGATATTCAGAGTTGAGGAATTTCTCCAAACTCGATTTTATTCAAAAAAGGAGTTAATAGCAAGAGGGAGGTCTACGCCAGATTTAGATGGACTACTGCAGCAAAAGGGACAACATGTTCTCGATCGTTTCAAACAGACTGGTATGGAAGAAAAGATATTTGGCTGTGCTAACATTCAGCGGCTGTAGTAGGCTACTGCTTCAAGTGCTTGTACTGTTTACTGCGTTTACTGTTTTGACATATTAGCCTAACAATAAATTAGGTAATCTGGCTTTCATAATTCAGTGCCTAGCCTCTTACTGACATCACCGCACGTCACTGACACACACACACCATTTAATTGGTAATATGAGCATACAGTAGTTCAAAACATTGTATAAAACCCTTAATGGGTGCTTCTGGAAATACGACTGACATGGAAGTATCGTATTTCTTCGATTAAACGCTGCCCTCTAAATGCAGCACCAAAAATGAACATTGTGTAATAAACGCCGCCCTCGATTAGGCTAATCGCCGCAGCAAAAAAATCAGAAAACGGTTATTTAATTGGTTAAATTAAATCACAGTAGGCTATATATTACACAAGTAGCCTAAATCACAAGTGTACAATCTAAAATGTACCTAATTCGCCACTCGCGAATTCGCCTTCATCAACCCCAAGTTCGCGTACAGATCTGTTGCTGCTGGTGAGTGCTTTCTGCAGTTTTCTGTTTGAAAGTTAGTGTAAGAACGTTTCGGCATGCTGCTTCAGATTTCTACACATTGTAGACACGCGCGGCTTCAATTGTACACTAGACTTATCTATTATTTGTCTATGGCTGCACTGCAGCTACAATTCACTATATCTCTCTAATTAAACGCCGCCCTCGAATAAACGCCGCACCAAAAATAAACATTGTGTTATAAACGCTGCAGCGTTTAAATAGAAGAAATACGGTAGCCTATGTTTCAGATATGCATTTTCCTAATAAGGTTTTACTTTTTGATTTGCAATTGCTACATATGACAATTCATCCCAAAGGTTTGGGCAAATATACATTCAGTTAAGTTTAACATTAACATTGGAGTTTTTAGAAGAGGTGTGTCCAGGCAATTACACATGTGAAAGAGTCATGATTTAGAAACTGTATCCATGTTTAAAATTTAAGCTGACATTTAGCCTAGACAAATATAAAAAAAGAATTGCCCTGATGCTTCTAAATCGTATGTTTCCAGTTCAAGAAGAACAACGCAATCCATCTTTGGAATCAAATTTGTGGACACGTTTTTTTCTCCCCAAATCCAAAAGGTAATAACTGAACAAACCTAGTCATTTGCTGTCTCTTAGACAACGACTGAAATGACCCATGAAGTAATATGTGTGAACAATTTAATAACGTAATTTAAGTGTTTGGTTTCCTGATTTAAAGCTTATAATGCCAAACCAGACATTCACACATTCTGAACAAACCCAATTACATTCTGTTAAGTACCTTATCATTGTTCATTAAAAAGGCACACTCACTTTTAGTACTTATATTTGCAATTGTAAAAAAACACCCACAAAAACACACCATTCTTAAAACACTGCATTTCCTTAGTTGGTGAATGTCACACAGCTCTTTTTAACATGAAGTCATGTGAGCACTTTAAGGTGTGCACTTAGAAGTTGTTAACTTCAGGGCGCCTTTGCTGTGTAGCATTTTCAGAGTTTTGAACTCAAGAGGCATCCTGTGAGGACCTGCATTGGAGAAGTATCGATATTTCAGCATATCGTAGTAGTGGTACTTCACCAGATTTCCATTTCCGTCCCTTGGAAAAGGCCAAAATCCGTATAGGTGAATCTCATTGCAGAAGCGAGTGGCCAAAGTGTACATCAACAGTCCAGTACTGGGTCGTTTTATATTGATCTTATTAGTCAACCAGTACCTAGAAAACAAGAACAAATAGTTATGCTTTGCAGAGGTTTCACAATATAAGTTCAATAATACAAAAGGGATACACACACATGCACACTATCATACACAGTATGTACGTAGTACGTTCATCCATCAACTTATTAGTTGCAGGGGCGTAGTTTTTTGTTGTTGTTGCTTCTTTCTAGTAACTGAGGATGCGGCCGTAAACTATAATTGAAGTAAAAAGTGGGGGAACAGATTTGCAGTTTTCAAAAAGTGGATGTTAGATGAAGTGAATGTATAATGAAACCAACACCCCTGATTTGTAGTGACAATAAAACTAAACTAAATCATGTGGATAATACGTAGGGTCTTATTTTGGGATGGAACAGAAGATCAGACTGGCAATTTAATGGATTTACATTTTTTTGTGCTCAAGGTTTAGATTCAAGTTTAAGGCTGATATTCTGTCTTCTCTGAGGACTGACATCAAGAAGAAACGGAAAATTCAAGTGAGCCTCATAGCAATTAATTAATTAAATGAACGAGTGACGAGACTAGTTGAGGGGGAGTTACACCAACATGGAATAAACTTTTTTCCTGTGCACATGTTACTATGAAATAACATTTATTTATGTAATGGGAAATCCCAACAAAAAGGGAAATTAAGATATGCGTATATATAGTGACTGTGAACCTGCAAGCCGTATCACACTTCAACCAAACTATATTTAGCGCTGTGGCTGGAAGGCAGTTAGATGTTATTGAAAGAGCATGGTGATTGGCTGCTATGGCAACAAACAAGGACATTGAAGGTGCCCGGGAAAGACAGACCAGGGCCCAAGGTTGCTATAGCTGGGCTAAAGATTAGCAAATGCCAATGAACTAATCAATCAATACAATTCTTGAGGTACATGTAGGCTATACCAGAAGCGACCTCCAAAATGATCATGCCATCATGCTCAATCTGTGTTCAGTACAATCATGACAGCAATTCAAAGTCAGGGTCTTTGATGACTTGGAATATCACAGCACCAGGGCTGCCAACTTTTCCAAAAACCTTGGCGTGAGATTTGGTAGCAACCCCGATGTAATCTCATTTATACAGCTGATCCCAGATCAACAGTACAATACATTCTGTAACTATAGACTCATTTGAAAGACATTACCATCTCTTAATGTTATTTTATATTTTCATTCTAGCTTCTTCAGAGGAATTTTGTATACTTTATGTATACTGCTAAACTTGTGTGAGCATACTCCAACAGAAACAGTGCACATTGGGCAAGCACGAGGAACAGCTGGCTAAATGAGGGAAATATAATCACAGGGTTGTCCTTTCCCATGCTGGGCTGGTGCCATCGTGCAGGAACACAGCAGGTAGCTAGTGACCCTCCACGCACAAACTCCTACCCATTTGATTGGAGTGCAATAACCCTCTCCCCTGGCTACCCCAAATTCAGTATGTATGCGCATTGGTTTGCACTCCTTTTGAGTGTTCATACTTTATTTCCAGGGTTATGCTAAATGTTTCTAATAGGAGGTGAACATGAACGTGACATGAACAAAACAGAGGTCATCTTTGTATAGTTTTTCAACTTGATATAAATGCTGTTTAGGAAGTCTTTATGCCACTTTCATACTGTGCTCTAGAACCAACCTTGTTTGGGTATTGATAGTGTACGTATGTTTTCAAATCCTTAGGATTTTTCATATGTGTATACAGTACTCTGTGTAGTAACGTGCACAGCTCAGAACTCACCCTCGGACTGCATGTACCAGTCTGAGGGACGGGTAAGCCGTCTTCACCCTCAGCTTGCGCTTGACGATAAGCTCATTGACGCACTCCACATGCTTCTCACCGCCCTTCACCATGAAGGCGGGAATCCAGAGAACACTGTTGTTAAGCATCCGCAGGCGCTGGACGAAGCGTTCAGCGTCACTGACATTCTTCAGGCCACCATAGGCCCGCTGGATGACCGATGGATTCATAGTGGTGAAATCAGACCTCACGCCCACGTCGTCAGCATACTCAGTCAACGGCGCAAGGTTGCATCTAAGGCCAGTTGAGCAGGCAGAAGAGATAGATGAAAAGGAATATAGGGAAATGGCAAGAAAGCAAAAAGCCGGCAATTACTAGTGTGTACAGCATCATCTTAAAACCTTTGCTGCATCTCATAGCAAGTAAGCAAACTCAATTTACAGTGAGTCTACAAAGTTACTTCAACAGAGTTAAATTGCATACATGAAGAACGTCTTTTTTATCCGGGACCGATTAACACATTAAATCTACAATTATCCATTGCTTTCCTTCCATTCGGTCTCGGACACACAAAAGACTACGGTTTCTTTCTAAGGGCCATCAGGCTTCTGAATGGGACATTGATACACTGTCGACACTCACACCAGACACTTTCAGCTACCGGTTGCACTTTCAGCTACCGGTTGCACCATCAGCAATATTGCACTAATTGTACCCTACGTCTTTAGGTTAGTATAGATTATTATGTGTATTAGAGGTTGAGTATACTGTATTATATATCATTTTGTATATTTAGGAGGTCTATTATATTATATTTTAGCTCATCATAGGTGTAACCTATTGTACCTGAGTACTTATGTCATGTTATGGCCGGTTGCTTTGCGATGTCTTGTCCTAAGAATTTCAGTCCCCAGTCTGACCTTGTGTTGTTCTGTGCATCTGACAATAAAAGACTTGAACTTAAACTTCCTGCCACTGACTTTGGTTTGTGGTTCATAACAGTTGTTACTCTGCTTTACATTTGTTCAATGAATGAACATTATGGCGTCAGATTTAGATCATAAATTGAGAGCATAGATCATTTCACACGCGGAGATATTAACTCTTTAACTTTTCACAAAAGTTAACTGCGTGTGCAGTGAAATTCTGCTCGAGGAGTGGAGTTTTGCTCATGCAGTAGTGATGTGTTGTTCGTGAACAATTCGTTCGTTTTGAACAAATCTTAAGTATGACTCAGGAGAAACGAGTCATCTCAGATAGGGCTGGACGATATATAAAAAAAAAAAAGATATCTCGATAGTCAAATTTTACGATATTCTATATGTTTGCATTTGCATTTAACCCTTGTGTTATCTTCAGGTCATTGTGACCCTTCAGTCATTGTGACCCCCCCCACGTGTTACGACAACTTTACCTTATACAAAAATAAAGTACTGCATTTTCTTTTAACCGTCGGGCTGTCTCACACCACCCACAGCGCAGGGAGTGTTTTTGTATTGGGTAAAGTTGTCGCAGAACAACGATGGGTCATTGTCAACCTTTGGGTCATTGTGACCCGAAGATAACACAAGGGTTAAATAAAAAATAAAAATAGAATACAACAAAAACAATTTAGATATAACAGCTATTGTTACTAAGTACAAAATGTGTAGTGCAAATTTAAGCAGTTGCCATAACATGGTACTTGCAACTTGACAAAATGGACCTCACATCGAACAATTCATGCAGAGGTCCTTATGTGACAGGACAAAAAGAGAGCAAAAGAGAGTGCCTGTGCGCGTGCAATTTTCAGTTTGTGCACATGCTCTTTGTGAGCATGTGCACAAATGGTGTCGGTGTGTGTGTGTTTGTGTGTGTCTGTACAAAGAGGAGCCAGACGGTGATCTTTAAACACAAGCAACACAACGACCAGCAAAAGAAAAGAAAACATTTATATAACGATATTTTCAAATTTTACATCGTAGTAAGAATTATTGCGATATTATCGCTAATATTCGATATGTCGCCAAGCCCTAGTCTCAGAGTGATTCGTTCATTTTATCGTGGCTGCGCATCGGGACTGTTGCGGCTCAGTAGAGGTAACAAAAATGATTTGTTCATCTCCCGACTGTCTTCGGGTACGAGTCTTTGGATAATTTTTTCATCAGGAAGAAATCGTAATGCATCTAAACCAGCCAAGATAAAATAAGTAGGATAGAAAGAAATTGCACATGTATGGCAGATATTGGAGGAAACGCACACATTAAATACAATACATCATGACAGTTTGTATGATTTGAAATGGTCATTTATTATCACACTAGCATTTAATTATCACGGCAACGTGATACGTGAGGGCTCCACAGCACTGAACTGTAAGTAAAGTTTTAAAAAAGTAAAGTAAAAATGAAAATAATAAAACCTGTAATTATTACTTGTGAACGAATATCATTCACGTCTCACTTAACCTAGTAGTCACGCGAAAGTGAATGAGGTAAACAAATACTTTCTGTTTCCTCTTCTGAGCCTATGCAGGTTATGTGAAAAATGATCCAAAGACTCGTACGCGAATGACCGGGGGGGCGCAGAGACGGCCAAACCTTGCCAGTATTCTGCTAGCCAGAACAAAGGAATTGACCAACAACGGATGGTTATGACGGTACCACATTTTTTTCAACGACTACATTGCTGAAGGACACTTAAGGGATAAGGATTTTTTTTAATTAACTTGACCTTCCAGGGGGGGGCGGGGGGTGCCGTTGGGGGGGCGGGGCGCCACCCTAATATAATGGTAGGGGAAACACTGATCTTTCTTGCTCGCCTCAGGGTCCTACAGATGTACATCTCTCGAGGGAAGGAAGATTGCAGACGATTACCATCTCAACAGCGCGGATGATACACTGCTCTTGTCCTGGGCAGTGGCGTACCAGACGGAGATGGAGGAGGCAAATATGGACTCAATGTGTAGAAGTGCACCATCATTGTCTTTGGCAGGTTGAATTTCTTCAGCTGCCGCAGGAAGTACATCCTCTGTTGTGCTTTCTTGGTGTGGGAGCTGATGTTCAGTTCCCACTTGAGGTCCTGGGAGAGGATAGTGCCCAGGAAGCGAAGGACTCCACAGTGTTGACTGGGGAGTCAGGGTGATGGCAGGGCTCAACATTAACTTTTTGAGGCACTTGTCCTTTGGACAAGTACATTAACGTTTCACTTGTCCATGCACAAAAGTCACTTTTCCGGGTAAAGATTTATCATATTATAAAAAAAATGTTTAGTGTTGACGTTAGCTAGCTAGCTATATTTTAGATATAGTATAAGTTTAGCTAGCTTGCAAATACTGAGGATAGCCTACCCAGAGCCATACAAAAAGTTGCTACACACTTTGGTCTCGCCAACACGTGATCACGTGGTTCAAGTAGCTCGCTGTAGTTCCAAAAAACCCACTGCTGTCAACCTGTTTGAATGGTTTTCGAATAGGCTGGCTAACGGAAGTCGCTTTCTCAGGCAAATGACGAATGAAACAGGCTCGGTTAAAGAAATCCGAGATCTTCAGCAGGCTCGTACCTACAAAAAGCAGTCCTCCCTGACGTTTTTGGTGTAGAATGGAGTGAAATGCAACATTGTGAACACACTCACTGCCAGTGAGTGACCCGAGTCTGACTGAGGCTAACATCAAAACAGTGTAATGGGGGACCAAGACATGGCTGCTGCCCTAAGACTATGCAGGCGACGCATTCTCACTCAAATTTCAAGACTTTCGTGACCCAAATCAAAATTTGGATGCGACAGCCAATGGGGAATCGCTTTCTCTCTTAAACGCTGTCCTCCTCAACCTTTTTGGTGCAGAATTCACCAAGATGAAATTGTGTATAAAGAGAGCTCCTACACTATTATTTTAGAATGCAATGACTGAACGTCCTAAATCCATACTGATTATGAAAAGGTGTTCCACATTCTGTCCTTATGTAAATAGTGTGTTTGTATGAGTAACTATGCACATCTGAATTGATATATTATCGAAGTTCAAAATAACAAGTGTGGATAGCTAATATTTCATCTACCTCTTACATTAGCATAAAATGTTGTGATCCACGCTACTGCACTACGGAGTCCCAACTCATTGTCATTTGTGCCAGGTGAATAAACTGATGAACTGGACACACGTCTCCTGCCTTTGTAAAACTACCCATTGCAGACGAAATCAAGGGTTAGCTAACACTAACACCAGCTAACGTTTGCTAGCTGTATATAACATTTCACTGGGTCTTGCAGCTGTTCGATTGACTGAAATAATTATGAAATGTTATGTTCTAATAGCCATTTGCCTACTTTAGCAAGTCACAGTATTTCCAAGCCCTGATAGTGTAACTGAGACGACAATAATTCCTCTTTTAAGTAATAAGCCCCCGTTCAAGTGTTGAGCATTAAATTAGCTGCATGGCCTGTAGAGATCTTGGGACAAAGCCACTTTTTTGTGTTTTGCTAATGCAGAATTCGGTCAAATAAAAATTAACGGAATGAGTGGCACATAACGTTTAGTAACATGGCATTGTATTTTGTTTGAGTTTTAACTTGTCCAGTGGGGCAAGTAAATTTCTCCTCCACTTGCCCTACAAAAAAATCCACATGTCCCGGACAAGCCTTAATGTCGAGCCCTGGTGATGGGGCTGAGTGGGGCTGTATTCTTCCTGAAGTCTACAACCATCTCCACTGTCTTAAGAGCATTGAGCTCCAAGTTGTTCTGGCTGCACCAGGTCACCAGGTTGTCAGCTTCCCACCTATAGTCAGACTCATCCCCACCAGAGATGAGCCCAATGAGGGTGGTGTCGTCCGCAAACTTCAGAAGTTTTACGGACTGATGACTGGAGGTTCAGCAGTTGGTGTACAGGGATAAGAGCAGAGGGGAAAGGACTCAGCCCTGAGGAGATTAGGGTGCTGATGGACCGGGAGTCAGAGACGTGTGTTCCCAGCTTCACGCACGGCTTCCTGTCAGACAGGAAGTCTGTGATCCACCTACTGGGGAGTCTGGCATGTTCAGCTGGGAGAGCTTGTCCTGAGGCAGAGCTGGGATGATGGTGTTGAAAGCAGAGCTGAAGTCCACAAACAGGATCCTGGCATAGGTTGCCGGGGAGTCCAGGTGCTGGAGGGTGAAGTGGAGGGTTTACTGCATCATCTACAGACCTGTTGGCTCTGTAGGCAAACTGCAGGGGGTCCAGAAGAGGGTCTGTGATGAATTTGAGGTGTGCCAGCACCAGGCGCTCAAAATACTTCATTTCTATGGTGGTCAGGGCAATGGGTCTGTAGTCATTAAGTCTTGTTGGCCTTGGCTTTTTGGGCACCGGGATGATGGTGGAGGACTTGAGACATGTCTCCAGGGAGGTGTTAAAGATGTTGGTGAACACCGGGGACAACGTTCAGGTCGTTGGCCAGGCAAGAGTCGTTGATGGAGTGGGGGGCTCTGGGTTTGTAGTTGGTGATCTTCCTGAGCCGTCTCCAGACAGAAGTAGAGTTGTTAGCTGAGAAATTGTGTCTTAGGGTGCTTTCACACCTATAGTCTGTTTGCTTGGTCCGAATCAGTGCTACTGAGTTGCTACTTTGTTGAATTTTTCATTAGGTCCGGTTAATGTTCACACGGTCCTGTGTTAAGCAAACCAACATTTGTAAAAAAAACAATGACACACAGTCGTTTATCTATCCTACAGAAAATCTGTGAGGGAAAATCACTTCCTGTCAATCACATTGTCACGAACAACAATGGAGCAACATGATTTGGTGTTGCACGACCAAGTTTTTTGGGTTGCTAGTTGGTCCTGTACCCAGGATTATATCAAGCCATGGGAATACATTTTTCCCATCCCCCGAGCTACCATTTTCCATAGAACATCACGCACTTTTATGTATTGCTGCCTAAGTTTTTGAGCACTTGAACAGACATCTGCGTGATAAGAACAACCTAAAATGACAGAAACCATGCGTTTTTTTGGTTTGGCTCATGCCCCATACTAGGGCTGGGCGATATGGGTAAAAAATTATCGATACCGATATTTATATTTCCAGTCGATAACGATAATTAAGACAATAGACCACAGATCCGTAGTAGTAGCAAAATAAGTCTCTTCCTCAACTTTTTCCCTACACT
The DNA here is from genome assembly GCA_023658055.1 of Thaleichthys pacificus. NCBI lineage: Eukaryota > Metazoa > Chordata > Actinopteri > Osmeriformes > Osmeridae > Thaleichthys > Thaleichthys pacificus. Next base: position 6,284,625 of record CM042865.1, read on the forward strand.
CGGCATAAAGTTTAGGCAGCGCGGTGTGAGAGAAATATTTGCGGCCAGGGAGCACGTACCTGGGGTCAAGTAACTTAAGCTTTTTAAAACCTTGCTTTTTATCAATACCTTGGCGTAAACTCACACTTTATGCATGTTCCAACGAGTGATTTTGCTTCAGCTGGTAAAAAAGGTTTCTTATAGACTAGTATTATAATTGGACTATTGGTCCAATTATAATACTTGGTCCAGAGACATTCTAAGAAGTCCGCAAAACCAGACCTCTCCAGAGGTCCGCAAACGATTTACGGACCTAGCAAGGGTTGCCTTGGAGATGTTGACAACATGGCGTCTGCTCCATATTCGTCGGGTTTGATTTGGGATTTTCCCACGTATTGTTGTAGTATATAAGAAACCAAATATGGACTTTGACAGGTCTGCAAACGCTTTGTCGCGGTTAACCAACCTTTTTATCTAATCTCTGCTTACAAAGGCGTTTGTAGACCACATTTGCAGTATTACCAGACTTGGTAGCCACCTGTTTGTTTACTACACAATTTGCACCGAACATTGCTCTGCTCTTTGTCGGATTTCAAAAAGCCAAACCACTTCCAAATAACTGAAGAAGACGAACCCTTTTTATCAATAATTTCTTCATTGGAAGTTGTTCCCTCGCCATGGCTATCGCTGCCACTGTTTTCGGCAATAAGACTCATTTTCCGCGGTTAACATTAGCTACTCCACTCGAGGTCCTCAGTATATTTTAGTGAGCGTAGGCTACCATTTCTCCGCAACTCCGCATTAATGGACTGCTGTTCCTAATTATTCTCTATCGACATTATCGATATTATTGAAACTGAATTAATGTTACGATATCTTTATTGAGGGAAGTCATTACTTCGATAATTTTTTTGCGATTTATCGCCCAGCCCTACCCCATACACTAACATGCAAGGGGCGGGACTTTTGACCTATACTGCAGCCAGCCACCAGGGAGCGATCAAGATGTTTTGGCTTCGCTTTTGGGGAGCTGTGATGCCGTCCATTATTTTTAGTCTATGGTCCACACATATTACTGCTTTGTGTTACTCAGTCACAGATAATTATGTATAACACATAAACCAGTATGTAACTTCCATAAATAAACGATAAGTGTCAGTTGAATTCAACTCAAACCAAGTATCTTTTTAAGTAGGCCTGAGCAAGAGAGAAAACTAAATGTCTAACTACTGTAATTGATTATTTTATTGGAGCACTTGACAGCATTTCACAATTGAATGCAGGCTGAAATGGCATATAGAACTCAAGACAACCTGTTAAGGCATATGGGGGAATCATTTGAACCCAGCTTCTGGACACAATCCATTTTTATTTAAGGGCTGACCCAATATCTGCCTGACAGTCATTGGAAATGACTGTCTGGCTGGCTGGTTTTAAATTAATGCAGGTGTTACACAACACCTTGAAAAATTACATTCCTTCTATTGCTCAATCAAGCCAAACCGATTCCTGTGGAATGTAAAAAAAAAAATAGAACGTTGTCAGGAAGTACTAGTCTTGACTAACTAAGACTAAAGGCATCTGCCTGGCTCATTTTCAAGCGTCTCAAGTACTTCACAACTCCCCTGCTGAGAGGCGCCCCAATGGCTCACCGGTCGAGTGCACATATCATGTAGGCTAAGACATTGCAGCAAGAGCGTGGGTTAGAATTCAGCACAGACCATTTCCTGCATCTCCTCCCCCTTCTCTCTCCCTTACATGTGTCTCTCTTCACTGTATTCTTCACCATTAAAGCAAAAAGGGCCTGAAAATATCTTTAAATAAAACAAAACCTTGACCCTTACCTACGTTGTGGCTACTGTAACATGCATTCTTCCAGCCGTACACACCGACTCAGGGCTTTGCTCTGTGACGTGGTCCCATGACCCCTGCACAGAGAAAGAGGGGTCCTCACACTCCTACCATGTGGTGCTTCTCCTTCCGTGCTCCACAGTGGAGGAACAATCTACCCATTTCTACCATTCTTCCAACAAGGTCTCAAGACACATTTCTTCAAGCTCCACCTGGACTAACTACTACAAAAGCATCTTAGCAGTGCATTACCTGTAAATGTGTCTTTTCTTGACATTTATATTGAGATCCTGTTGTAACACCCTTGTAAGAGACAGCACCCATTAAATTGTGTAGTGTTGCACTTCAGATTACAACCAAACCAATTCTGCACTGTACTGTACTATGTAATATTGTAGTTGAGATATTATTATTATTGTTGCACTACGCCTGGTAGCTGTGACGTAGTTACTTTGCACTGTGCCTGGATATCAATCCTTGACTCTGAACACCATAGCAACACAATACTTTGAGAACTATGCACTTCTGAACCTTGACTTTCTGCCATACTTTCTATATGCTCTATTTGTATGTTGGTCTGAATAAAAGAATCTGATAAAATCAATAAACGTAAATACAGTAATAGTAAAAAAGAAGAAGTACCGTATGACAAAATCATGGCTGTCAATTTCCTTCCCGCAGCTGCTGTTGAGAAGAACACCAGAGTTGCCCACCACGGCACAAGTATTAAATCGCTTGTTTTTGAGCGGTGAGACTTCGGGTAGCAAGCTGTGCAGTGTGTGTGAGACGTTCAGCGTCCGACGTCTGTCAAGGACATAATGTATGGTGTCCCCAGGTTTGAAACTGCTCTTCACTACGGAAACATCCCTCTCTGCATCCAGGAAACGAAGAATCTCCTTCCTGTAAAAATAGCACAAAAAGCAGATTTGTGAGTTATCTTCTAGATCTTTTGATCTTCATGTTTTACCAATGCATATCTTAACAAAAGGCATACTCCACATTTAACAGCTAAGCTATGTTTATTCATTAAACCCTTAAAGTAGGCTATTCAAGTCTTGCTTTTCACATTTAGTTTGTGGTAAATCTAATTTAAATTAGAATATTTTAGATCAATCTACATACAATACCTTATAACGGCACATAAAAAAAAATCTTTAGATGTTATTTGTTTTGTAACATTTTTACTAGGTATTCAGACCCTTTGCTATGACACTCCAAATTGAGCTCAGTTACTTGTCCTAGAGACATTTCAAAGATGATCAAAGGAAACGTCCACATGTGGCACTCACTGGCATGAAAGTCAAGCGTTACGCCTACCAGAACCCAGGTACCTTTCATCAGCTGGTCAATACCATCCCTATTATGAGGCACATGCTGATGAGGCACATGCTGTGGGTATGTTTCTCAGTGGTAGGTACTGGTCAGGATTGAAGTTATTAATGGAGCTAAATATAGAGAAATCATTGAAGAAAACCTGCTCCAAAACACATCAACCTCAAAAGATTAAACTGTCAGCATGACAAAAATCTGAAGCACACAGCCGAGATAATGTTGGAGTAGCTTTGAGACAAGCCTCTCAATGTCCTTGTGTAGTCCAGTCAAAGCCTGGACTGAATCCCTATAGTAGTGTCTCGCAGCAACAAAACTCATCACCCTGAGGAGCAGGCGCGGAGCCAGAACATTCAGGGTTTAGCCCCAATCTAGGACATAGTCTGAGTATAATGTGATGCTAGATATAGACTTTCACAATTAATGTGAGTGCGCGTAGCGCAAAGATCACATTTTGACATCAGTTTTTGCACAAAATAGTTTAATGAGCTTTATGTAAAATAAACATTACGTTGGACACATTTTTATATTTGCTGAAAATGACAACGCTAATTTTCACCTAAAAGATTCTGGGGCTTTTGAGAAAACATTCAGGGCTGAAGCCCCAGAATCCGCTCCGCCCATGCTGAGGAGAGCAAATCTCTGATGTATCAGCATACAATCAACAGATGAGCTGACACAGCAGCAGAAATGACATCTGATAGCTGTCCTGGACATGTACTGTGTTACCAGAAGATACAAATGTAAGCCCTAGTGACAGCGGGTCACAGACAGGATGGCACTGGATGGTGTAGTGATGAATGACATCACTATGACATCACTACACAGAAAGTCTGTGACAAGACCTGAAGACCGCAGTGTACCAATGGTCCCCTATGCAATCTTGATTCAGGAACTGAAACCAAATGTGCAGGTGGAAGAGGCATAGTGCTTGTGCTTTTACAAAGTACTGACAAAAGGGTTTGAATACTTACATAAATTTGATATTTAGAGATTAAAACATATTTTCAAGTCATCATTATGGGGCGAATAGAGATTTTTTTTTTACATATATAATACATTTAGTTTACAACAACAAAATAAAAAAATATAGGGGCACATAAAGCATTGTAGCTTGTTTAGTGTAAAATCCCTTTAGTATTTGTTAATTTTTGAGCCCTGAGAACTTTTAAAAGGAAAGTAGAGACAACTGTTTCTAGTGCTCAGTTTAAGAAGAGGCTTTGAAAGTAGGGCTGAACGATTTTGGAAAAAATGATAATTGCGATTATGTTTTACCAATATTGCATTTGCGATTATTTATGCAATTTTTTTTTTATGTTCTGTAATATTCAACAGAGACGGGCGAATAACTGTATAGTATGACCTATACAGTTATAGATACTAGGCTACTGATCTCCAGCCAGCAACATAACACACAAAGTTCAGAAAAATTAAGAAAACATTTGGTGAATCAAAGCTAAACGTAGGCCAATAACATGAGCGTTGCACTTTCTTAACTAAAGCTAGCTACCGTTTGAGAAAAAAAACTTGCGCTGTGGGGGCCGCCGGAAATATTTAGAACTCACGCATCTAAAGGTTAAAGAAAAAGAAACACTGTCTGAACATTTCTGATCCAGTCAGTAGCCTAACAGAAACATAATGGCACTGACAGCCATAGTGATCCTACTGTATATGTATCACCGAGGGGCATCATATCTTTCGTGATGAACGCTGTTACTGCTTGAGTAATTTCGTACATGAATATGGAGTTAGGCTTTGAAACATTTTGATCAGTGATCCTGTCGGGTGTTATTTGGCTTATTTGACACACTGGTGTTCAGCATTTTAGCTATGCATCGTACATGGCTTTATGGTGTTTTTTTAGGGCCGAATTAGGTTGGTGGTGCTGCCCCGTGAGCTAGCAACGTTAGCCAGGCAGGTTTTGCATCATCAAAGTGTCTGTAGTGTCAGGTTCTGTCGAGCCTGAGGCCATCGTACAGGTCAAGGTAAAGTGTAAAGTGCACCAAAGTAAAATCGCAGCCTTTGCGATTACAAAATCTCGTTATATAATCGCAAATGCAATTAATCGTTCAGCCCTATTTGAAAGTCTTTTTGATGCGGGATTGAAAGAACCTCTCATCTTTTCTAAAAATCCTAACACATTGGATTCTAAATCTGCAGTCACATTTTACATGTTGCAATTAATTTCATTCAAACTCCTGTTAAAACATTCAAATGTTCTGAGAAAAACAACATTTGCAGCATCAATGCTAAGCAGAAGTCTAAAGATAGATTACACTGATTATTAAAATAACCTGTAGCCATGGTATTTGAAACAGAATAAATGATGCATCAGTGCTTCACCATTAATCAGAAAAAAAATATGTGGCCTGCATTACTCAAAGTGAGTCAAATAGCATTTTTTTATTGGTTCCGTCAGTATGACAAACAAAACTGCATCAAAACAAATTCCTGAAAAGGCTAAATTAGCAAAAGGCTTGTTTAATGACGTTTTGCTGTTTGAGCATTCGGACATCTTTCTCCAAGGAGTATTATACTGCAGCCCTACTTAGAAAATCCCCTAGACAAGAGAGGAACGAAGGGGCAGGCTGCTATTCTTAGCCTACAGAGCACATTTCCTCAACAAAAAAAGTCTCCTCACCACAAAACGAGGCACACCAGTATGAGCTGTAATGTCAAGACCCTATTAGGTGTGTCTGATAGAGGTCAGTGGAGGTCAGTGGAGTGACCTCACCAGAGACAGACACTTGTCTGTGTAATTGGACAGGATCGAGAGAAACAGAGGAACTATATATCTCGGGGCTGCAGTGAAAATTATGAATTGCACTTTTATATAGAAGTATTGTGGAGTATGCCAGTGTGACTTTCCATTTGTGATTTACACCAAATGGTACTCACTCTCCACACTAATAATATATGGCTTATAGGCTTGTGACACCCCCATGATTGTTTTAATCAAGCCCATTGGCTTGTCTCGATATATCGCTGATGTATTATTAAAGATCCTGTAAAGTAAATTCCATGTTTTACTTCTAAGTACATTATATACGTGTGAAATGAGTTCCTGAAAGTATGTGCAAAGCGCTAAAACTTTGTCGCACTGAAACGTGGAGTTAGACCGGGGGTAGGCAACCGTGGTCCTTGAGAGCCGCTGTCCTGCATGATAACGACCCATTCATTTGAAACAGGTGTGTTGGAGCAGGGAAACATCTAAAACATGCAGGACAGCGGGTCTCGAGGACCAGGGTTGCCTACCCCTGAGTTAGTCCAAAGAACAGTTTCTCTTCCGTTTTCAGATTAGGTTTTAATGGGCGGAGCCAAAAAACGACCTATCTACGTAATTTCGATGTCAGATCACTGAATGGCTCCTCCTGCTGTACTGTTATTGTAGCTTACATCAGCTAGCTAGCTAGCTAGCTAGCTTCAGGATGTCTCACACCACCCGCAACTGCATCTTCCCTGATGCAAGAACTCCAACACCAACACCAAGTTCCCTATTGATAATGAAAGGAAAAATAGGTGGATAGATTTTGTGAAGAGCCACGCTCATGGAAAGCGTCGGATAAACTCCAACAGCCGCCTCTGCACTGACCATTTCACGGCGGACAGTTTTAACATGGACCGGGGTTCACCAACACACGGCTTCTCTTGCAGCGCGGAGCCGTACCGAGCATCGCCCCCTCAGCCGTTCATCCTCCGGTCACACCTGGACCATCCACCACCGCCAGCAGTTCATCACTCAGTTCTGTGTGCTTGTTATAATTATACTAGATAACTTTTCCAGAGGTATCTCTGCTATGAGTTAGTGCAAACCGCTAACTTGATATTAGGCTACTCGGTGTAGAATGATGGTATTTTGGTGAAATGGTAGCTAATGTGCTAGAAGTAGTTGGAGAGCTCACTGTCTGCTGTCTCTGGTGTCAATTTTTACCCCTGTGTTACAGCTCAGGGGAACATTTCATTTATATGCATCTGTATGTTTCACTCATTGAACAAATAAATTCTAATTCTATTCAGTTTTGTTCGGCTTGACGTAGCGTCCATTATCTGGGTCGTTGGTAGCTTACTTGAGAGAGGTGGGGCCTTCCAGCGAGGGGGCCGAGCTTCAGCTCCTTCAGGCGACACGCCCCCCCAGTCTCTAACAGAGAAGACTGCTGATTTTCTTACGATTTCAAAGCCTAATTTAACATGCTTGTTTTTTTTTTTCATTCTAATTTGGATGGGTAGTTAATAACACATTATTCTGTGGTGTGGTGAACTTGAAACCAGGGTTTTTCCTGCATAGAGAACATTTTGGCGCGCGCCAAAGCCGTTTTCCCGAGCGCCAATGACAAATCCCGAGCGCCAAAGGCAAAAAAAGTCTGCAATGAAGAAAAGAAAAAAGCTGTGTTCATCACGCGTGCAATGCATGTCAGCGAATATGTTCTCAATAGTATGTTTCAAGTAGGCTACAGCCGAACCCTCGTTCTGTTTTGATCATAGTAATAGAGTTGATAAGCGTGTCTTCTTGTCTGATCAATACGCAACTGTGAGGTGCGCGAATGGACAGAGTGGCCACTAAACTGGACAGAGTGGCCATGGAGTCAGGTGGCTGAGTGGTTAGGGAATCGGGCTAGTAATCAGAAGGTTGCTGGTTCGATTCCCCGGCAGTGCAAAATGACGTTGTGTCCATGGGCAAGGCACTTCACCGTACTTGCCTCGGGGGGAATGTCCCTGTACTTACTGTAAGTCGCTCTGGATAAGAGCGTCTGCTAAATGACTAAATGTAAATGTAAACTGTCGTTCCGCTGCGAGGGCCAGCCCGACGTGCACGAATACACCTGTATAAATGGCTACATTTCTGCCGCCACGGTATCAGAAATCAGGCTGTACAAAATTTTAGGCCGTCTATCAGCAGTGATTGTGAGAGTGCATGTCGGAGAATTGCACAGACACGCGCTTCACACCGCAGTTGAGATTGCGTGTGTGCGTCCTTGAGAACTGTAAGTCGTATATCTTATGTTGTCAGTTCATTTAAGCCTGTTATTGTATAAGTCTATAGTTCTTGCTAATTTAAATCAAGTTAACTGGTGATTTTCGTTGTTTGTATTCTTCCCCTGCTAGCTAAATTGCACATGTCTGTTGATTCTATAGCGATTGCTGCCCTTGCTCAGGTTTGTATTTTAGGTGCATTATTATGCTGAAGTAGTTTTAATTAATAAGAAGTGGGTTTATTGTTAATATTTGCTACAGAATGCTTAGCCTATCAAGATCAAATGAAGCAGACAGTGTACATGCTTCAGAGTGGCCTACCTTAATCGATAGGCTAGGCTACTGACCATTTACAATAAGTTGTTACGTAAATTATTAATTGGCAGCATTTATGCCATTTAGAACATACTTCATGAGTGTAAGGTGTCTTTAAGTAGCCTAACTTTCTTGCTTTAGGGGAAATAGGACGAAAATATGTGCAATATTACATTAGCTTTTAGACTATTACATTAACCTGTTCCAAAAAAAAAAAAAATCGGCGGGGGGGTGCAAAACACCTGGGAATAAATACATTGATTTGAAAAAATAAGAAAATATATATACATGTTTGGTTTTTTTTAGCACCGAAGACCCATTTTGACCCAGGAAAAACCCTGGAAACTCGTTTTTAATTCCACTTTACAGTATCTTTAAAGGGGTCATTGATTGCAGAACCGAATTTACCTTGTCACAGCTGAATAACGACAGTTCAGTGGGTAAAATGGACATACAGTGAACCTCAGTCCATTGACACCTCTTTCCTATGCAAATCTCACAATTAAAAAATGTATGTTCATCACAACCGCAAGCTTTAGTATGATGTTGTCACTAACAGTTATTTACGGTGGCCCTGAAATGCAAATCACAACCACTAACATGAGTGCATCCCCCAAATGAAAACACTCCCCCAAATACGAGTCAACTCCCCCCAAATAGGATGACTTGCTCACCTCCCCCCAATACAAAGACACGCTCCGACAAATAGGAAACGACATTACATTAACTCAAAACGGAAAGGGTTGGTACTACACTTCGTTGCTGAATGGATGCAGTAACTAACAAGAAATTGATCGACAGAAGTACAAAATGCAATAGCCTGACAGAGTTACGTGGACCAGGACATTTGTTTGGCTATCGAAGCATGTAGCTAGTAGGCTACTTATGCAATTGCGTGTTAAACGTAAAAATCGATAGCCACACAACCATCCTGGTCCACGTAACTCTGTCATTATCATGAAGTTGATCGTTTTGGTTGGAAGAAAAGAAGAAACATTTGTGTTAACAATTCAGAGTCATGACTTGCACTACTCTATTTTAATCAGGGACATTCCTGTGAAATAATCTTAGATATGCTGTTAAAGGCCATATGGCATGTTAATTTTTCCAACGAATTTGCGCTATTTGCTTGTTGGTAATAAACATTTAAACTGTTATCCATTGTATTTGATGTTGTTGGGTGTCACAAAACTGAATATAATACGAAAAAGTAGCTACTTTTTGCAAAGATTCTTCTTTCCCCCACAATGCATTGCATGACGTCACGTTGGGGAGACGACCGACCAAAGCCAGCTTAGAGACCATTGAAATCGATTCGAAATAAACACTATAGGCTAGTACCAGAGAATGTCTAATATGGTCTCTGCTAGTACCATCAAAACATGGGACATCTAATCGGAAATGTGTTTACAACGTTGGGGAAAATATTTAATTAGGGATGATCTTGGGGGGGATTTCTAGGTGGCACTGGCAAGTTAGCCCATAGCTAGCCCATAGCTAGCATGATGTCTTCTTTCTAGATCTAGATACGTTTACAGTACCGGTACGTACTAGTCTAGGCTACTTATCTGAACTACAGCTAACGACATGATTGTAGGGCAGAGAAATGTATCTGCCCCACTGGACAAGTTTAAACTCAAACAAAATAAAATGCCATGTTACTGTACTTGCACTGGCCAGCTTGCAAATACTGAGGATAGCCTACCGAAGTTGAGTTAGCCAATGTCGTTAGCGATGCTAGCTAACGTTAGTTTGCTAGCTGTATATGACATTTCACTGGGTCTTGCTGCTGTTTGATTGACTGAAATTATGAAATGTTATGTTCTACTAGCCATTTGCCTACTTTTGCAAGTCACAGTATTTCCAAGCCCTGATAGTGTAACTGAGAAGACGCAGTAATTCCTCTTTCAAGTAATAAGCCCCCGTTCAAGTGTTGAGCATTAAATTAGCTGCACGGTCTGTAGAGATATTGGGACGAAGCTGCAATACAGTACATAATAGAAAGTGTTTAATTCTGCAGAAATTGTGTAAATGTTTAATGTAACAAATACATTTTTTTATAAACACCTCAATTGTTATCATTTGTATAATATTACAGCCCATCTTCGTTGGTCAAAGGCACAATCTTTACCCGGACGTGACTTTTGTGCATGGAAAAGTGAAACGTAAATGTACAAGTGCCTCAACAATGTAATGTCAGGCCCTGAATGATCACTGTCACTAGATATAAAGAAAACGTTGACTTTCACTCGGTGCTATTCACTGACAGTAAAAAAAAGTTGTATATGTGCACTGCTGTTCGAAGACTAGCTCCAGAGATCGTTGCTGCGTTGCTAAATGATAGCAACTCACCAGGACACTTCACCAACTCTCCACGGACCATCCATTTAATTGGCTTTGACGGCCATCAGGTCTCGGCAATTCCTTATTTGCCCTCATGTCTACTTGGTTCGAAATTATACGGCTGCGGGCCATCATACACATTAGTGGTTATTGCCACCTCTTCTTCATCCCAGTCAGTCGCCATAGTTCTAGTACTAGCAGAGCCTGTTTAAGATGGCTGAGCGGTGAGGGAGTCGGGCTAGTAATCTGAAGATTGCCAGTTCGATTCCCAGCTGTGGCAAATGACGTTGTGTCCTTGGGCAAGGCACTTCACCCTACTTGCCTCGGGGGAGAATGTCCCTGTACTTACTGTAAGTCGCTCTGGATAAGAGTGTCTGCTAAATGACTAAATGTAAATGTAAGACATTCTCTGATACTAGGCTGAGGCTTCTCTCCTCCACGACTCCCCAACGTGACGTCATCACCGATTTGCGCTAATGCTAATGTGACGGGTATGTAACAGACGTGGTCTTGCAAGTTCCGTCAGAGTTTTTCTCTGATCCTTCACCGAGGATCGAACACGCCATCTCTGACTTACCAAGCGCCACCACTACCAGCTACGCCAAAGAAAAGCTAGCTATTCAATGACACGGGTGGCCTGTTACATACTTGAGGAGTGAGTTTCACCGATTCACACCGGCTACACTAACACCAAAAGCTGGTCTTTAACACCATTTGGAGATATTTTAAATGATATACATATCTTGAGTGCTTCATGTACCCATTAATCAACAGTAGTGTTTAACCTGCCATATGGCCTTTAAAGTTTCACAACATTAAAATAAGTAGCCTATGCGCACGCTAAAAACGCAGTTGAAGGAAGCACTTTTCAGAAGAAAAAACTAATAGTCCAGAAGTAACAGAAGAACGAAATGCCACAATGACAGATTTAGGTGGACCAGGATAGTTGTTTGGTTATCGATTTTTACGTTTAACACGCAATTTATACTTTTGCATAAGTAGCCTACTATTTGCTACATAGCCAAACAAATGTCCTGGTGCACGTAACTCTGTCAGGCTATTGCATTTTGTCCTTCTGTCGATCAATTTCTTGTTAGTTACTGCATCCATTCAGCGACGAGGTGTAGTACCAACCCTTTCCGTTTTGAGTTAATGTAATGTGTTTTTGAGTTAATGTAATGTGTTTTTGAGTTAATGTCGTTTCCCATTTGGGGGAGCGTGTCTTTGTATTGGGGGGAGGTGAGCAAGTCATCCTATTTGGGGGGAGTGTTTTCATTTGGGGGATGCACTCATGTTAGTGGTAGTTATTAGCAATGCTAAGGTATCCTGCCTGTATCTAGCATCGGTAGTTTATTGGCAATGGGGCTAACGTTATTTCATGTTCGTGACTGTGTTTCATTCAAATAAATAAACCGTGTTGTCATGTAAATCTACAATTCAAGATGCATGTTTGTCCAGATCTATTTTTCAGCAAGATAGCTAGAGCTAACTGAAGCTGAGTTGAATCACGATAGTTTGTTTGCTAAGCTGTAGTGCTAACGTTATCCACCTAAGTCGATCCTGTTTGCTTCGACAACAGAAGTGGAAACAACTAACGTAATCATTTCAAATGTTATCTAGTCAATCTGTTGAAAACACAGAACAATAAATGTATTGTTCGAACACAATAGATTTATTTGTACGTTTTTATTTCAAGTCTCCACCTTCCAGTGCGGTTGGCCGTGTTGCGTCTTTGCTCCGCAGCTCCACCCGTTGTAAACGAACCAATCAGCGCGCAGCTCATCTATATATCCATGAGCATACCGTAAAGGAGAAAACCTAGCGTTTTTTCCCAGGACAAATTCACAGGAAGCATCAGCGGGCATAGAACAGCACCCGGGTTATTTTCAGCCCAACCAATGTTACATACCCTATTCGGAGACCTTAAGGAACAGTGTGAAATACCCAAAAAACCCAGTCAATCACCCCTTTAAATGTAAGAAATAAGCCTAAATTTAGTCAAGGTAGTAGATGTGTACTTTGGTTCAGTGCCTAATCTACATAATATGGTGTATATGAAAGCAACAAAGTATTAGATTGACCCTGGCAATGTGTCACCCCACTCACCTCAAGAGATCCCGGCTATGTACACAGTTTATGACTACTAGTATTGCTAGGGTTAATGTTGGATTATTTTAGGCCCATGTCCCAACACACTGCTCTCCAACCTGCTACAAAAGGCATTTACCTTTGCCAATGCGACCCACTCGAATCCAACATCAATAACACCAAAGGGGCATACTCACCTTATCATGACGACTAGCGATGAATTGACTCGCCATCCTTCAATGGAGTGCTGGGGAAAGGAAGGCATTCTCCTGTTGAAGCCTTTCTCTGAGCCGTTAACCATCAGTCTGAAAGTGCTAAATTCACTCTCCCTGAGAATTGTGAGAGGATAAAATAAGAGTTGTCAAGTCTGTCATTTAGAAAAACCTTATCTGAAACACTTTGACCTTTTTGAAATATAAACAGTTTTTAAGTGTACTCAATACAAGTTACATCAACGGTCCAGTCCCATGCAACTCTTGAGGTAAATTCAACACAGCTCATTTTCAACAATAACCGTCTTTTTGTATACAATTTTACATGCGGTAGTAGTGCTAAAATAAGCACTTCTCACACGATCTAATTCCATTCATTTTAATGGATTGACGACCGATATTAAGGTATTGGTTATAACATAATTTACTAGCATCAAATGAGTAGTACCCTCATTCTATGTCAGAACTGGTTCTGTGGAATCTTTCATCCTGCTTCATCGTTTAAATGTTTTTGTGTATTCTTTAAAAGACTGCCATAGCTAATTTAAACTGTTTTTATTCCACTGTTGTCTTGTGGTCTATTGTCCTTGTTTGAGCTACAGTTGGAGTCTTGGCATGCTCAGTTGTAATTCAAGTGCTTAATTTTCACATGAACTTTCTGGAGGGGAATTAAATTCATTACATAGTCACCCAGTATAACACAAACTTATTAACATATGTGTCTGGTGGTTGGAGTTGGACACCATTAACCTTACTTTTGAGTTTTTCTTCAACTCCTCATCCTTGTCCCGACATGCCAACCAATGCTTTGCCTCTGCCTTGGCCTGTCTGTTATGTTATCATAAAGATTAAACATGTGATCCATAGCTTCTACAACTTGATAGCAAATGTCAGAAGGCATTTGGTGAGCAATAATTCTTTTTAGGTAAAAATCTCTTGTGAAGTACTTGTGAAGCAGATATGTACAGTTCACGAGAGGAAATACCCCATTGTCTGATCAACACAAATACTGGAGGTCTTGTTCTGCTTTATTAAACTTTCTAAATGTCTGACTGAATAAAACTGTCTTCCAGATAAAAAAAATGTATGGACTACTTTAAGTGAAATATATTTATATTATTATAATGGAACAATTTCATATGTCTAGATAATGCAAGCCAGAACTGCTCTGCTTAAAAATGATTTCTTCCTGTTTGTTTGTTTTACCTACTTTGTTAAAATGCTGAAGAGTGCTAAAGGGGAAACCACAGGCCTTACGTCTGAAAATGCTACTTTGACTGTTATCAGACAGAAACATAGACACACCTCCACACCTTCCTGTCTTTCATATTAGTGCAAAAACAACCAAATGTCTGAGCAATTGTCACCATCACAACTGGACCTAAAGCAAACAAAACTAACTTGTTACACTGATACTGCATTTCATTCATGGGAACCTCTCAACTGGAACATCAGTTTGAATGTTCTGGAGGATCTTATTCAACTTGTTCATACATGATCTCTTTAAGATGTTCCTTGAAACAGTGTGACACGGGACAGAAATTCTAGTCTTTGGATCTCACGTGTTTTAATTGTAGCTACAAACTATTTTAACAAATCAGCTATTTAGAATGTGTGATTACTTGACTATTGAACTTTAAGTAGGTACTGTCTCTTAAAGTGTATATAGCTAGTAGGCCTGTGGATGTACAAAATAGTACGCTGAGACCAATTCTTCCATGTGGTTTTGACTAAGACATAGCTCCAGTTTGTATGCCTGGCGGCTCTTGAAGGAGACACGGTCTCATAGAAGCACATTCAGAGAGGGAGAAAATTTCGAAACTCCCTCACAAAAATGCACATATCGACATTTATTGTGTGATTATGTAGCTAACACGCACCTGGCAAAGAATTAACTATTAATACCGCCAATTGCGACTAAATATTAGTGTGACAGTGATTGCCTGTTCTGTCCAAACAAAGGAAAATAAGCACCCATCTCAATACAATTGCCATGTACTTACTGGACCATAGCAGAAAAGTCAAAGTAAGACATTACAAGCGAGACATTACATAAATACAAAGTCATTCTTAAAAACAAAAGCAGTAAACTGGTTGTCTTCGACATGTCTATGGTAGACTAGAGAGGCACTGCCGCATGGTGGAATAATAGGCTGTGTGTGTTTTATTGGCCGTATAATGGCAAAAGAACGAGATCGTACCCATTGAGTGGAGCTTCCTGGTGTTCTTCACTTCTAGATATTTCTTTTGTCTTGTAGAAAATCAGAAGGATGCTTATAGTGCAAATAGTCCAACGTTTCCGCGTGAGACGCAACATATCGGTATTAAAATCTTAACGATAGGTTAATTTAATCATTTCTTCATTGGCAAACTGTTTTCCGCTCCGATGCCCGGGCCAGTTCCTTCTGTTGCACGTATTTCCATTACTTGCTCAAATGCTCAGCAGCTGCACGCCATGCCCATCCTACTGAGCCCCATTTGTGATGGAAAAGCAGACTATCCAATCCCTTCACGCGCTTTTGTACATGCAAATATCCATCGCTGTATGAACCAATGGTGTTAAGGTGGGACGTCATCATTGACTTTTAGTTATGTTTGAGATCAGTAGCAGCTAGTGTTGTTTTTGGCGGCCTGTTTTAATTTTAGTTTTAGTCTAGTCTTTGTGTCAAGCTGTCATTTTAGTTTTTATTAGTTTTAGTCACGTTCATACTCTTTTTAGTCTAGTCAAGTTTTAGTCGACTAAAAGTCTGAGCATTTTAGTTTTATTTTAGTCAGACTTATCCATGACTATTTTCGTCTAGTATTAGTTGGCGAAAACTGATGACATTTAGTCTAGTTTAAGTACAATGACAATTGTATTTTAGTGTCTTTTTAATCAAAACATAAGTAGTCTAAGCAGTAGTCTCAGGAGGCATGTTAATGCCAAAACCATTTGGTTAATGTATTGGTCTAGATAGAATAAGGTATTCAAAGTCATGTTGTTGATGCCAAATTCAGTTCAGTGTGATTGCTATGTGAATGACAACTAGCTACAGTATTTGGCCAACAAGGGATGCTTAGTACACATGCAGTCAGTCAGGTAGGAAATAAGAACCCACTTTACACTGTCTCATACAAATACACACGCACACACACAGTACACACACTAGTCACACATGGTAACCCACTTTACACTCTCTCACAAACAAACACACATACGCTAGTCACACACGTTTGTCTCAGACTCTCAGTCGGTTTCAGCTCAGTAGCTAACGTCTAAAGCTAACGTTAAAATGAGACACATTAAGCACAGCCTCATGAGTTAGCTAATAATAATAACGCGACTAAACGAGATGAAATAACGTTATAACATTTCGTCTCGTTTTCATTTTGTAAACTACATTTCGTCTCGTTTTTATTCATCAACGATATTGCATTATACATTTAATTATAGTCATCGTCACATGACCAGCATTTACGTTGCGTCTCGTCTCATTTTTGTCACTTGATAAAGGTTCGTTGACGACGATATTTAGTCATAATTTTCGTTGACGAAAGCAACACTAGTAGCAGCCTGAGTGCGGCATGACGGGAAATGTAACAGATGCTAATTTATTTTTTCGATTTACCAAACCGGCGGTAGTAGAGAGATGGAAAAGGAACTGTCTGCTGTCATGGCTGCTGTGATGTAGGCTACAACAACAGGACTTGAGTTTGGGACCAAATTTCTCATGGTCCTCTAAACACAATTACGACGTAAAAAAGGATTGACTTGGGATATGTTATTTCAATATGGTTGGTTGCACTCCACAGTGGCTGCCTACGGGCTCTTTTCTTACCAACTAACCATATGTTGTTTTGTGGTCCAAAAATCAAAGTTGAGTGGTATCGACCTGTCGCAAAGATATGTAGGCTACAGACTACTGCTATACAATATATGCAATTTTGTCCAAATGCTTGAGATGTAGGCAGGCCCGGAATGGCCATCGGGAGAATTCCCGGTGGGCCACTCTGCCCGCTCATAAATGGGCTCTATGCACGTTAGTAGAACGTTCACAATGCCAAATAATACGGTTCACTTACTTCCGGCGCTCCCACTACTTTGAAACAATGGCGCTGTTTTATACCAGATGCCTGACGGAGCTGCCAAAACTGACAATTAATTACGCCAATCGCCTGACTAAATCATCATCAAAGGCACCCAGTAGCAAACTGGAGAAGGGTTTTAGTCTGTCATTCTTGTATTTTTGTATCGTCACGGTTAATTAGCTAGCTAGTTGTAGGCTAATAATGTAAACATTGCGTTACCACAGCGATAGTATCGTTAGTATCTGTGAAGCGTGAATATTTTTTCAGCCAAGTTAAGAATTTATGATTTAACATGTTTAGTCTGAGACGTTCAAGCTCAGCTGTTCGTAGAGGTTTAAGTTAGGGTGACCAGATAACAAATATCCGACGAGGCAAAACACACTGGGTCTCGATGGGGGGACTTCAAAGTTGTTCCATTTAAATAATAATGAGCCGTCTCTTCCCACCTTCTGACTTTGCGTCTGATAGATCATGAGGAGTAAAATGCAGGCTGCATACCTTACTGTGTGAAGTCACTTGATAACGTTCGCGACGTTAAAACTCAAACAAAGGCTCAAGACGAACTTGTTCCGGGAGTACAACGGTACTCAAGGATCACAATGACTCTTGCTTAGAGACTTGTTGCTCTTGTGGTTAGTGGTAACTGATTAAAATGTTTGTACTCGCTGTGATATATAGTTTTTATTATTGTTGCTTGTTTTTTCCACAAGTACACTTGCACTTATAGCGGTTCACGCTGTTTAATTGTAACTTGTTTAACTGCAGGCTCTAGTGGTTCTTCCCTTTGGCACTTACTTTGGTTGTTCACAATGTGTGCTTCATGTTTTGGCTACTCGCAATGTTTTTGTGGCTATCTTGTTGTTATTATCAGTGACCTATGCACTTTGTAAAGCTCTCTCTTGGAAGTCGCTTTGGATAAAAGCGTCTGCTAAATGAATAAATGTAAATGTAAACAAAATGCCATGTTACTTCACGTTATGTTCCACTCATTATGTCTATTTTACCGATTTTATTTGACCGAATTCTGCATTAGCAAAACACAAAAGAAGTGGCTTCGTCCCAATATCTCTACAGACCATGCATCTAATTTCATGCTAAACACTTGAACGGGGGCTTATTACTTGAAAGAGGAATTATTAGTGTGTTTGCTGCAAGCAAAAACACTATTGTTATTAGTGTGTTTGCTGCAAGCAAAAATACTATTGCTATTCTGCATACTTATTAGTGTGTTTGCTGCAAGCAAAAACACTATTGTTATTCTGCATACTTATTATTGTGAGAATGCTGTTAAGCATTCTTTTCCGTAAATGTAAACAAAATGCCATGTTACTTCACGTTATGTTCCACTCATTATGTCTATTTTACCGATTTTATTTGACCGAATTCTGCATAGCAACTTGCATTAGCAAAACACAAAAGAAGTGGCTTCGTCCCAATATCTCTACAGACCATGCATCTAATTTCATGCTAAACACTTGAACGGGGGCTTATTACTTGAAAGAGGAATTATTAGTGTGTTTGCTGCAAGCAAAAACACTATTGTTATTAGTGTGTTTGCTGCAAGCAAAAAGACTATTGCTATTCTGCATACTTATTAGTGTGTTTGCTGCAAGCAAAAACACTATTGTTATTCTGCATACTTATTATTGTGAGAATGCTGTTAAGCATTCTCACTATTGTTTTTCCAACTTCTTAGTTCTTCCGTCGTTTTTTGTCCTTTAACTAGTCCTGCATACTTTAACCGATTCCTACAATTTTTGTATCAAAACGTTCAGCTCTTTCAGGAGATGTGTGCTATGACTTTTCTTATTTCTCACTTTTATACTTTTTTATGTATTAAGGTGTTTGTGCAAATTATTTTCCCATTAAAAGTAATGGTAAATCCTTTCAAATCATTAAAAAGCTTCCTCCTCTTTCAAACGTAACTACTTCAGCATACTTTTAGCTAGAGACACCATTCAACCTTTAAAATGTTCACAAGACATTCAGCTATTCCCAAATGATTCAGCTTTTTCAAATATTCAGCCAATTTTGAATTATGACAGTTTGAAATACATTAAAATGTTTGCTCCTTCTTGATTTTTATGAATGAGCAGCAAGCAGAGTGGCACACTCTGCTGCCTGCTCTTTTTCTGATATTCAACTAAATTCCTCTAACTTTCATATAGTTTAACTTACAGAAACAAGTTATACCTTAAAATGTAGGGAAAATTGTCCTCTTTCAGTCAATGTAACTACTGAAGAGCTCACATTTACAGACTTTCAGTTATGAGCCTTGAAGCGAGAGCAGCCTTTCAAATTCTCTCACTAACTTCAATGGAGAGGTGGGTAAAATCCGTCAGAGAAAGCAAGAAGGAAGACGATTTCGAAACTGCCGGTAGAGACATATTTCTGACCGCACAGACATATAAAGTACATCTCTAGTTTCGGCAGAGTCTTGGGTCTCGGAAAATATTCTAATTTTATTGATTGGACGTGTAGTTTTGCGTCTAGGTCAACTTGTTTGAGGTGTGGATGCTAGGTAAATGTTCGTTTTTCTCTCTGCCTAGCTCGTTAGCTATCACAGCTGCGCCATCACCGTGGCAACCAAACAGACACGCACCATGAACGTTTTTGAAACTGCCAAATGAGTTGTATTTCTGACCGCACAGATACATAAAGGATATCTATGGTTTCGGCAGAGTCTTGGAATGAAATATACAGCAAATGTTTACTCCTCGACAGGTCTGCAAACGCCTTTGTAAACCGAGATTTGTTAAAACGGTTTGTAAACCTCGACCGTAGGTCGAGGTTTACAAACCGTTTTAACAAATCGAGGTGACAAAGCGTGAGTGCACGTTGAAAGAGTAATAAGGAGAGTAAAGGAGAACAAGTTATTTGACTCAGTCATACCACTGTCAATTGCTGGGAGCATCAATGAAATGTATACTGTTGCTTGTTTGCTTGTGAACTACCAAAACAAACCCCTTGTCAGGGCATGACTAAATAAGAAGGGTCCCAACTGAAATGTTCTGTCCTGGAAGATCTCTTGTTACCATTTGTTAACCAATTTCTTGTTACTAATATAGTCAATCACACAGAGCCTTTTGTAAATATATGTATTTATTTTTTAACAGTTGTTAATTGATGGCATGAAAACGACTTGGGTATTTAGAAAAGTGCACGTTGAAAGAGTAATAAGGAGAGTAAAGGAGAACAAGTTATTTGACTCAGTCATACCACTGTCAATTGCTGGGAGCATCAATGAAATGTATACTGTTGCTTGTTTGCTTGTGAACTACCAAAACAAACCCCTTGTCAGGGCATGACTAAATAAGAAGGGTCCCAACTGAAATGTTCTGTCCTGGAAGATCTCTTGTTACCATTTGTTAACCAATTTCTTGTTACTAATATAGTCAATCACACAGAGCCTTTTGTAAATATATGTATTTATTTTTTAACAGTTGTTAATTGATGGCATGAAAACGACTTGGGTATTTAGAAAAGTGCACGTTGAAAGAGTAATAAAGAGAGTAAAGGAGAACAAGTTATTTGACTCAGTCATACCACTGTCAATTGCTGGGAGCATCAATGAAATGTATACTGTTGCTTGTTTGCTTGTGAACTACCAAAACAAACCCCTTGTCAGGGCATGACTAAATAAGAAGGGTCCCAACTGAAATGTTCTGTCCTGGAAGATCTCTTGTTACCATTTGTTAACCAATTTCTTGTTACTAATATAGTCAATCACACAGAGCCTTTTGTAAATATATGTATTTATTTTTTAACAGTTGTTAATTGATGGCATGAAAACGACTTGGGTATTTAGAAAAGTGCACGTTGAAAGAGTAATAAGGAGAGTAAAGGAGAACAAGTTATTTGACTCAGTCATACCACTGTCAATTGCTGGGAGCATCAATGAAATGTATACTGTTGCTTGTTTGCTTGTGAACTACCAAAACAAACCCCTTGTCAGGGCATGACTAAATAAGAAGGGTCCCAACTGAAATGTTCTGTCCTGGAAGATCTCTTGTTACCATTTGTTAACCAATTTCTTGTTACTAATATAGTCAATCACACAGAGCCTTTTGTAAATATATGTATTTATTTTTTAACAGTTGTTAATTGATGGCATGAAAACGACTTGGGTATTTAGAAAAGTGCACTTTGAAAGAGTAATAAGGAGAGTAAAGGAGAACAAGTTATTTGACTCAGTCATACCACTGTCAATTGCTGGGAGCATCAATGAAATGTATACTGTTGCTTGTTTGCTTGTGAACTACCAAAACAAACCCCTTGTCAGGGCATGACTAAATAAGAAGGGTCCCAACTGAAATGTTCTGTCCTGGAAGATCTCTTGTTACCATTTGTTAACCAATTTCTTGTTACTAATATAGTCAATCACACAGAGCCTTTTGTAAATATATGTATTTATTTTTTAACAGTTGTTAATTGATGGCATGAAAACGACTTGGGTATTTAGAAAAGTGCACGTTGAAAGAGTAATAAGGAGAGTAAAGGAGAACAAGTTATTTGACTCAGTCATACCACTGTCAATTGCTGGGATCATCAATGAAATGTATACTGTTGCTTGTTTGCTTGTGAACTACCAAAACAAACCCCTTGTCAGGGCATGGGCTAAATAAGAAGGGTCCCAACTGAAATGTTCTGTCCTGGAAGATCTCTTGTTACCATTTGTTAACCAATTTCTTGTTACTAATATAGTCAATCACACAGAGCCTTTTGTAAATATATACATTTAATTTTTAACAGTTGTTAATTGATGGCATGAAAGCGACTTTGGGTATTTAGAAAAGCGCTATAAAAAAATGAATTATTATATTATTACTATGTTGATTTCATATTGTAAATTAAACATCAATCTCACACATTACGTCTCATTGAGAGGTACTTTTGCATATAAACACCAAAGTAAAATTTATCACACTTCTGTCTGATTACCTCTTGAACTTCTTCGTCTACATGTAATCGCTGTACAAAGAAATCATCTTCAGCCCAAACAAAAAAATCACACCATGCAAGTCCTGTTATAAGAAGCTGTCCTTGCACTTGCCAAAAGTACACATGGCTTTTCCTTAGCTTGAAACTTCCATTTGACATCAACAAATACTTACACTCCACGTAACTTTTTACATTTGGACATTTAATTTCTACTAAACCGAATGATGGAGTTGCAGTGGGATCGTAAACAAGTCCATCTGGTGAAGTGCCTAGCCATGGAACCTGTGGATGGATGACTAGTCCACAAGGTGAGTAATTGACATTTGTGCTGTTTGCATACTGTTTAGCTGCCTCAAATTCCATGTCCGATCCCCTCTTCATATCTGCAGTCTGCCTGGTGCCACGAATCATTCTCTCGGCAAGAGATTCTGAGGTACTGTGGCCACGCACATGACACACCTCCCTAAACCTTGATGAGGTTATTCTTTGCTGTCGTAGCATGTGCCATTCCTGAGTAGAGCTCTGATCACGTGTGGAGACTTCAATTCTATGTGCCATCTCCATGGACACAGTCAGGCTTTGCAAATGCAACTGCTCTTCCTCTGTGCATACCCACACACACTCTGTTGGTGAGAGTTTGTGCGCCTCCAGGGGAAGATTGGGAGAAGGTGGAGCATTCGGATGCCACACAATGTTTTTGGAGAGGAGTTTGGGCTGTTGATAAGATAAAACACTTCCTCTCTGCACCGGTCCAAACTCTGACTCTGCTAGTGTAACGGGTGTGCAAATGTTCTTAAGTTAATATATATTAAGTGCACATTCGTTAACGGTATAATCATCTGCGTTGTGTTCTGGGGGGGTGTGAATGTTGGATGGAAGGATGAAGAACGGAAGACTTGACCACAATGGAGGCTGGCTGTTGACATTTATTTGGATCTGCCTGTATGAGCCAAAAGAAAATAACGTGTCACTAGCACGGTCGTAGTCGGGACCAACATTCCCTCCTCCGCTCAGACAGTAAAAAGCATTCTGCCAATGTATAAAATAATATGAAAATAAATAAAATAACATACTAGATGCACTTCACTGCATATACACAAACATAAACATAACCAGCATTGATAATACAAGATAAAACATTCATACCTGTATGAGCCAAAAGAAAATAACGTGTCACTAGCACGGTCGTAGTCGGGACCAACATTCCCTCCTAACACACAAACACACGGGGAAACACTGTAATACCCGGACGCACATGTACACAACAAAAACTCTCAAAAAGTGTATTTACTAAGTGCTAGCTAACAAAACAGCGCTGTAGCATGTTCACACACTTAATTCACAACACACTAAGTTACACATTAAACATTTTCATTGTACACAAAACGACCTATATGCTAAAATATGACGAGAAACACAACAACATACCTCCGCTCAGACAGTAAAAAGCATTCTGAGCTTTGGCGCCGCACGCACGTCACAAAACACGGACTTCTCTTAAAGCTACAGTACAGGTACAAAAACACATTAACATAGGAACAGGAACAGGTTACCAAATGTACCTAAACACATACTGGTACATTTAAATCAGCATTGGTGACATTTCAACACAACTAAAAAACGCTGTTTCACCCTGGTTACACTAGTGTTTTGGTCGCACTCATACCCATTGTTGTCACCATTGGCATATCTTGTAGATCTAGTCCACTGTATGCCTCTGTCACACGCAGCACAGACAGGTCAGGAAGTGGGCCAACCATCCCTCTCATCAGAGTACTCCTTTGAATAAAACATAGCATACAAATGTATATAACATGACACTATAAAATGTGAGGCAGCCACAACATACTTTTTACACTGTTTTACTGGTATAATGTGATGTCATTAAGCAATTTTTAATCTTGAACATTTACCGTAAGCCGCCTTTACACATCCGGCCTTGCACAGGCTTTGTAACCACCATATTGCCAACTGGTCCTGGTTTTATACCCTGAGAAATAAGCAACAAATTAGGTGTTAATGACAAGTCTTCATTGTAAAATGTTTCACCTTAATCTGCATTGTAAAATCTGAGATTATGAAATTTACAGCTGTCCGTGGTTTGTGCCATTGCTGCTCCTCTTCTGTACAGCTGTGAACCGGTGGAACCACTGGCACACTGAGCTGGGAGAAGTGGGCTGTCTGGAACAGCAGAGCAACTGTGTGGTTGCACATGGCAGTACCAGCCACACATGAGAACCTGCACATCACCAAGATGACAGGCGCTGTATCTCGGAGAACAATCTGTTGATAGATCATTTTCAGTCAGTACATATGAATATATTTGGCTTACAAACAAACTGTTGGCATGAGATGGAGCACCATCCTCAAATGGTGTGTTCAAATAGAGACTTGTGGTCACAACAAGTACCCTGAAGACATACACTGCTATTTACCTTAAATGTATAAATCTTGAACTTAAATAGGCTGACCAGACGTCCTCTTTTACCCGGACGTACTCTTTTCGAGACCTAAAAAATGCGCTCAGCAGGGATTCCAAAATCGTCCGGGATTTTGCCTTGTCGGATATCTGGTCACCCTAACTTAAACCTCTACGAATGGCTGAGTTTGAACGTCTCAGAACGGTTGAACTCGAACCAATATACTACCAATGACACCCTACTTTCACTGTATGAGGTTTTTCGTGCTTTCTCATCGACCTGAAGCACGAAGCCCGCACAGCTACCTCTCCTGTCGCCCTGTCTTTATTTGACACTATGAATTACACACACAGATTACAGCAGAGTACTTCAACAAAGTAACGTTACATAATGTATAGGCCTTATCGAATTATAGACTTAAACATGTTAAATCATAAATTCTTAACTTGGCTGAAAAAATATTCACACTTCACACATTCACACTACAGATATTAACGATACTATCGCTGTGGTAACGCAATGTTTACATTAGCCTACAACTAGCTAGCTAGTTAACCGTGACGATACAGAAATACAAGAATGACAGACTCACCTTCGTATTCATGAATGTAGGAGGATGCGTACATCTTAAACCACTTCTCCAGTTTGCTACTGGGTGCCTTTGATGATGTTTTAGTCAGGCGAGGGACGTCATTAATTGTCAGTTTTGGCAGCTCTGTCAGGCATCTGGTATAAAACAGCGCCATTGTTTCAAAGTAGTGGGAGCGCCGGAAGTAAGTGAACCGTATTATTTGGCATTGTCGTGAACGTTCTACTTACGTGCATAGAGCCCATTTAGGCTACTTTGTTGCCGAGCAGATGCCACGTTGCTAGGTCCGTAAAAACGTTTATTTACCTCTGCGAACGTTCGGGAGGTATATAAACGGTATTATTAACTTTTGAGAACGTCTTCTGGACCAATAGGAACAGCGTATTGGTCCAATTATTACACTAGTATATAAGAAACGTAATTATGTTTTGCATTTTTCTTCTTCTTTTCTTCTCTTTTCTTCTGTTTTCTGCCTTCATCTTGCTCCAGGTCCTTTCAAAAATACCTTTCACAGCAGTACCTTCCAACTGCCAGTACTTTTGCATTTTTCTTCTCTTTTCTGTACTTTTCTGCCTTCATCTTGCTGCAGGTCCTTTCTAACATACATTTCAGGCCTTTTGAAACTCCAGCAAATAATTTTCTGCTAAATTTTCTAATTCTTCAGAATTATTTCTCTTTTTGCATTTTTCTTCTCTTTTCTGTAGTTTTATACCTTCGTCCAGCTGCTCCAGCCCCTTTCAAAAATACCTTTCAGGTGCTTCAGCTTATAACTTTCTACAAAATGTTCACTATTTTCCGCTTTTTTAGCATGGTCAGCTATCCCCATTCAGCATTCTCACTGCTGTTTCGCAGGAACAGCCGTTTCTAGTTATTTTATTTTTTTCCCCACTTTTTTCCGTCACCTACTCCTTTCACACCGTTTAAGTTAGAAACACCGTTCAAACTTCATTTGATAAAGTCTGAACTGCTCTAGTGTGCTATTACTTTTCTCATTGATAAGTTTTTTGATAAGTTTTTAAGGTATTAAAGTTTAAAGTGCTAAAAAAAAATGAATGGGTTTCAATGGTTCAGAATGTTCAAGTCAAATTCCATTGTGACGTCATGCACTGACAGAACTGTTTCTCACCGCGTCAATTTTTGACACTGTTTAACACTATCCTGCCTGAATATGCAGACTTTTTCAAATAATAGACCTGAACTGTTTATACCATTTTGAAGACAAGATGTAGGGCTTTCTAATGATGTAAATATTTATATGATTATGTTAGGCAAATCATCCTTTATCAAGACGATTTCACGGAGCCATTCTGACAAAAATCGTCTCCGTCGTCAGTACTTTTTTAGAAAACCTCATTTTAACCACTTTAAATACAAGCTAGAGGACAGGTTAGAGTGTATGAAATGTGCGTAATTTTGTCGTGAATTCAGAACAGCAGACAGATTTAAGATAGACTATTTCGTTTAAAAGTTATGACCACTGAAGTGATGAGTGGGATAACGCAATTCCAAGCTAGCGCGATGGCTCTCCATAACTAAAAACGGTTCTACTTTTTTCCACAATCGACCAAATTGGCCAAACAAAGTATGTACATTGAGCTTAAAGTGTACATAATCTATCTAGATAATTTTTCTTTAAGCAAGTTTCACGAAAATCATAGCCGACCGTCACGAACAGCCAAACCGGGGTCACGAAAGGTTTACTGCAGCTGGCGTTACTACGAACAAAGGCTTCGTAACTGAAACGTTTTTAGTTGACGATATTGAACACAGATGTTAAGAAACTTGTCTTTACTCTAAATATCTTCTCCGTTTTCAATTTGAAGCAGTAAATCTAACAGTAGGAATTCTCCCACGACATCCGCTCGCTCTGCTTTGACAAATATGTTTTCTCAGTCCACCATACATTAGACAAGCTAATTTTCGAGCACTTTCAATACAAGATACAGGCCATGTTAGAGTTGATATATATACATAATTGTGTGGGCAATGTAGAACAGCAGACAGATTTGAAATATGATCTTTTGTTTTAAAGTTATGGCCATTCTAGTAACGAGTGCTTACAACGCTAGCTACGACTGTCATCATAGCTGCCATAGAACGGCGAAACCAGGTCACATAGCTAGCTATGTCTATCGTTCGTTACCTACAAACAATGCTTCGTAACAGTATTTACTTTTTATCGGCGATATTGACAACAGAAGTTAAGGAACTTGTCTGTAATCAAAATATTGTCTCCGTTTTCAATTTGAAGCAGTAGATCTAGCTTACTGTAGGAAATCTCCCATTGAATCCTCTCTTTAGCTTCGCTTCGGCCAAAGATGGACGACGATGATGACCATGCATGCATTATTCACGCCTACAGTACGGTGTTCTGTACAAATACCACTTTGACATACATGATCCGCTGGCTAGATGTAACATGATCTTATCTACTACCCACAATAGTTCAGCCTTTTTGCAGCAGCATTTTAATCAGTTAGAGTAGCTTTTGCAGTTGCCCAACAAAGTCACGTAATGTGACGAGATTGAATTTAAAAGTATTTAAAAAACTCACCAGGGACAACGACAACATCGGCAAACCTGCACCATGGATTATTATATTGATGTCATCTTTAAATTCTGAATTCATCTTTAAATTTCAAGTGTCTGAACAGGACTGGGTGTGCAGGCACACATGATTAATTTCTCCTCCATCTTGATACTGAAACCTAGATTCTAGGTTCTAGTTTTGCTGACAATGACAACCGTTGCTACGTTACAAGAAACAAGGAACCAATCCGATTGGCCAACGCTCTTCATCACTATATTTAAGAGCTAGAAACACTGTTCCACTGTTTAAACTGTATTTCTGTTTTTACATCTTTCAATTATTAATACTTTTCAGAATCAGAATGTGTTTTATTCGCCAAGAAACTTCAAACAGACGTGGAAGTAGAAGTGCACCATCATTGTCTTTGGCAGGTTGAATTTCTTCAGCTGCCGTAGGAAGTACATCCTCTGTTGTGCTTTCTTGGTGAGGGAGCTGATGTTCAGTTCCCAATCGCGGAAGGACTCCACAGTGTTGACTGGGGTTGCACAGGGTAATGGGGGTGACTGTCTAGAGAGCATTGAGCTCTAACATAACGCTTTAACATTTATGAAATTAAATAAGATACCCTTTTCATTTCACTCTTTTTTCTCCTTTGTCAACCGTAAGAAAATATTGCAATGCATGACAATGACAGATATACCTTTAACACTGTCTCACCATTCTGGTTTCAAAGCAACGCTTTTTTCACCTTCATACTGCTGACATACTTTTGTCTGCTATGATATTGATAGAGCTACTAGTAGCTGTTGTTATTTATGCAATATGGCAGCACAAAGCACTTAAAACATTAATAGGTTTAAATGTCACAAATGTACTTCCTTGCTGCTCACTACATGTTTAAGGTACCTACTCCATTCAAACATCAATGTGTTGACCAGCTGTTTACAGCTTTAAACCCCTCATCTTTCTATATTTTGAAATGGTCATGTTTTAAAATCAATGGAAGTCAATGAAACATAGGTTGCTAGGCTTGTTAAACTGCTCCGCTCATTGAGTCACGCGCTCAACCTGAAACTTAACAAGCCAACTGTCATTTTCAAGCAGTTGCTACAGTTGACTCGACAGGTAAGTCCAGTTATTTTGCTTGAAAGGTTGGTAAACATTGCTAATAAATAGATATAAAAAAATATTATACGAAATGATGGTTACCTTGGGGTAGGCTATTTAAGTATTTACAGGAGTACCTCTAGTACTACCAACTTGCTATCTAGAAAGCGTACGTTTTAACACAGCTAACTAGCTAACTGTTATAACCAGACTACCGTAGCTAGCGCTCGCTCGAGTGCAACAGTAATGAGCATTCTTGTTAGCTAGGTAGCTAACCATGGTCTGCTGTTCTACCTGAAAAATTATGACTCGGAGTCAATGGGTGGAAATAATTTCTGAAAACAATCTTCTCTCTTACAGTGCTTGTCCAAGTGACTGCTGTACGCCTCACTGACTTGTGGTGAGTTTACTTATGCTCTGACTTACTGTCACGATAAAATAAACCAAATTGGCATTAGTGTACTGTACAGTACGGTGGCCGAGAGGTGCAAACCAACATTACAAAATCTGAAACACTTTTACAAAGCTTGAGACAAATTGACATTTTGGAAAACATTTTTACATATCATAAAACAAAATTACATTACCAAAACACATTAACAAGTCCCGAAACTAATTTACATTTCAGAAAACAAATTAACTAGACGCGAAACACTTTTACAAGTCCCGAAACAAATTTACAAGTGGCGAAACAAATTTACAAACGACATTAGCCGGAAAGGGAATGTACCAATTCCAAAGTTGACGCGGAAGTGATAACGGAAGCGCTCAATTTGAGTTGATGGCGGTTGATGGAGTTCATGGTGACCCAAAATGGATAGCGTTAGAGTGGTGTTTTGCCCGTTTTGTGGCATACATATGAGCCAATTATCAAGATTTTGTTTTTCGTGTGGTCGGTCTTTGGAGTTTTTAAATGGCGCAGACCAGAGTGAAGGACCAGATGTGCTGCAGCAGTGCATACAATATTTTAATGAGGGACACTCGTACACTGTAATCGTGGACATGATGTCATGTTTACACGGGGTGCACATCAGCTTGAGGTCTCTGAAAAGCAAACTGAATGATACTGGGTTATATCGCAGAAAGGATTTCTCCTCTACAAACGTCATAATTAGGGCAATACGACTGGAACTTCGTGGACCTGGACAGCTGTTTGGCTACCGCATGATGTGGCAGGTGCTCAAACAAAAGTACAATCTGCGAGTGAAGAGGGATCATGTAATGAATTTGCTCTGGGAGCTCAATCCTCGAGGGTGCGAGAGGAGAGCACGCAGAAGGTTTATAAGGAGAACCTACCACTCCATGGGACCGAACTATATTTGGCACGCTGATGGTTATGATAAACTCAAGCCATTCGGTTTGGCTCTTTCAGGGTGTATCGATGGATTTTCGCGTAAAGTACTGTGGCTTGTATGTGGATCAACAAATAATGACACAGTTGGGTCATTATTTGTTGATCGCTCACTATTTCCTGTCATGTGTGCGAAACCTCGGTGTCATCCCCATGAGACTGAGGACTGATTGCGGCACGGAAAACGGGACCATGGCCGCAATTCAGTGCACCCTACGCCACCACCACAATGACTACTACTCTGGAGCGTCCAGCCACATGTATGGCTCATCCACAAGCAACCAGAGGATTGAGTCGTGGTGGTCCATATTCAGAAAGGGAAGGTAAGTGGCCTTCATGAAGTCATTTAATTGTGTAACCTTCATTCATTCAAACGTATATGCTTAAAACTATAACTTTTTAGTATTTATCGATTTCTATAGGGCTCAGTTCTGGATATTGCTTTGGTGATGTTCTTCAGAAGGACTTGGATGAGTGTGTGAGACTGTGGAACAGTCACAGGATTCGCCCCTCCAGAACAGCATCATGTCCAGGAGGATTGCCCAATGAGCTCTACTACTTACCACACAGGTAATACTTTGGTGATAGATGGTATTTGTATTTGTTTTCCTTTTATCTTAAATTTAAATACTTTTATATCTTCTGTTTAACATAGGTTTGGCTCCAGAGACTGTGGATTTCAAATTGAGCAGGCTGAACTGGATGCCTTTCCTGAGGCTCACCTGACAAGAGCTCCATGTGGGGACCCAAACATTCAGGAGTACTTGGACTTAGCCATGGAGCACAATCATT
This sequence comes from Thaleichthys pacificus, assembly GCA_023658055.1. Taxonomy (NCBI): domain Eukaryota; kingdom Metazoa; phylum Chordata; class Actinopteri; order Osmeriformes; family Osmeridae; genus Thaleichthys; species Thaleichthys pacificus. The sequence continues at coordinate 6,315,511 of CM042865.1, forward strand.
TACAGAAGCCAGAGTATTGGCAGTCTTCAATTGAACTGTATCTGAGATTAAAGGAAATTGCTCAGCTATGAATTGATTTATTGGGAGATTTATTGTAATGGTGGTGGAACATGTACACAAAGTGTCTTAATGTGTCACCCACAGGTTTGACTTTATTTTAGTCTCCTATTACTCCCTGAAGGGCTGAGGTCAGGTTTGAAGAGTTTTTCAAGCTCAAAGCCAGTGAGTCGCTTTTCAAAGTGGCACAGGACAGGGGTCAGCAAAGTAGGGTGTTGCTGTAGTAGTCAGAAACTGAAGGGCTGAAAGACCATCTTTGAATCTACAAAATGAACACAAACACTGTTTCACTGCTGTGTAGTGCCAACTGCATTTAAATTATCTAAAGAAAACTTTTAGAGGTTCTCTTCACGACAATTAGTATCCACCTAAAAAAAAAACATTTCGGGAAAATGGTTGTGTGATGACATTATTTTGATTTGCACATGGAAAGGTGTTACAAACTGCAAACATTTCACATGGAGGAATGACAGAGGGCAGGTTGGCACAAGGCAGGGAATGGAGAGACAGACATCACATAGTGTATTACAACTGAAAGCCTAAGGCAAAACATTTGTCACAGTGGCCAACTAATAACAGATACACATGCCATGACACATTTTAAACAAAAATGTCATAAACATAAAAAAGAAAGTGCAGAAAATCACCATCATAATTCAAAATATTGTCTTACCTGTCAATTACAGATGAGTTTCATCTTTCCTGCCAGGAAGTATTCATCCTCCCTAACAGCTATGAATGAATTCATATTGCAAAATGAAAACATACAATACATTATATACTTTAAGATATTGAGGAAAAAAGCATATGCTGTGTCATATATATGTTAATGATCATTAACCAACCATTAGTTTAGCACACTTCTAACCCTATGCATACCTTTTGCATTGTAGACCAAGAACCAATGTCCTTCTGGTCCATCAAAAATGGGCCGGTCTTTCAGGTGTTTCATTAGCAGAGATAAAAATTCTCGTCTTGGACCACCAGTGTCAATTCCCTCCTCAAAAATACCAGCATCATCAGTAAATCTGAGCAGCATGTCACAGGTTTCAGAATATGTTGTACGCTTGAAACCTCTGACGGCTCCATCCCAAACGTTAGCCCTTGAGATGTTGAACCTGCTGACTCTTTTGTGATCAATAGGAAGCGACAAGTTTGCTACAATGTCAGGTAGTGTAATGTCCATCTCCTCCCTGTAATGACAAAAAGTGATTTAATTAATGGATATCCCAGACAGTGCACACTTTTACAACAGTTATTTAAATACCGGAATGCCACACTCCAAAACTAATTTTACACTGCTGTGTGTTGTAAATTCTCCACATTGACTGCAACCAGCTCCTCATCCTCTTCCTCAACACCTGGTGCATACAGGTCCATGTATTTACTGTTGGGAAATTACAATTTCCATAATAAAACATCTTACAAACACAAATTTCTTCCCCATGAATTAAATTGAAAGTATGTGAGTCACTATCCTTTTTTAAATTTATTTTTTACCTGTAGCAAGTCTTGTCTGGATTTGTTTCAGATGGATCCATATCCTCAGCATCAGATATTACTATCTGAAAAAAACTAATTAAAATGTCTGAAGCATTTACATTACATTTAGCAGACACTTTTGTCCAAAGCGACGTACAAGGGAGAAACAACAACACTAAGAAATGTCATGCTGCCACAGTCTGCCCTATTACCTGTCCAGGCCGAATTGTTGCTGAATGTCCCGGTGCATCTCTAAAACATGATACAAATAATACAATTACTACATTAATTATTACTGTTCTTCAGGCCTACAATAGTCATCTAAGAATGTAAACGAACACAGGCAAGATTCCTATTGTTTGATTACCACTAGAAAGGACCTCTCATTAAAAATGTTTGACTCCGTGACAAAGGCTAGATGTCAAAATGTACCTACCTTTCATCTTCAGATTTAAGTTTGGGAGTACTTTGGTTTTGTGGTTCAAAAACCTGAGAGGAAACGCATTCATTTATCAACAATTTGTAATAGCTTCCATAACTGTTCCCTTACCCCATACAGTATATATATAATGGTGAAAGGTTGTCAGTATTGTCATAGATAAATCAATAAAAGCATTCATAAATAAATACATATTAAAATAAATAAATAATTGATGTACCACTGTGTCAGCTCGATTGAATTCAGCTGTGCTCCTTGATGCGATGACAATTTCAGAATCAGAGTCTGAGGTATTATCCATTGCTGTAAAAACAAACAAACAACAGATCATGTAGATAATGCAGATGCATCCTTCAGTAGAGTATCTAAAATATGTAAAAATGTTGAATCATGAGATCCACTAACCTCCTCCTTTAAAATGTGTTTCTAGGCAAATGAAAAATGTGATCCTGGAATATGGCCTTCCTAGTTCCTTTTTATATTCTGCCAATTTGAATGGCCTTTCTGATCCAGGCACATGGACCACCTCTGAGCAGTCTGGATACAAAAGGATGTACGGTCCTTCTGGCATGTCCGTGTTAAATGTTTTCATTTTCTGGACAGCTTGTTTCAGTACATCAGGTGCTGCTACCTCTGGGTCTACAAATAACGGGAGTGTTTTCCCTCTTAGAGGTTTTAAATCAGTTCCATTTGGCACCATCAATCCAATGTTTATCTAATAAAATGACAAAGATGTATTAAACATAGGTAAAATAAAAGACTATACAAACATCTGTTTCCCATTAATTATGGAGAATGTGGTGTCCCTCCGTGGTCTAATTGGTGCCACCACAGATTCATTGTGAGCCTAACATGTCAATAAGCTGCACTCTTGTTATTCTGTCTAAATCTACGCAAAGATACTCTCTTCAAAGATGTTAGTTTTTCTTTTTAACTTAATTCAATCTGTACAATAAATCTACTATGATGCAGATCCATTTAAGAGTCACATCGAGTCAGACAGTCGAGTTATAAGCTAACAGTCAGTACAATTTACCTGGACGTGTTTTCGTTCTTTAGCCCGATGTCTTCCTCTCGGCCCGTAGTTAAAAGACTGACGCTCTGTGGACTTTGAACTTCTGTACTGCATGAACTGTTTGTATGATGGGCAAGGTTTTTCTGCTGAAATTAACAAAGCTCAGTTTCAAAATAGAAAGTTAACGGCCGCTAACCAATAGCGCTATTCACTTTCATTCAGGTAGCGAGCGTTATGCTGCACTTACTTTGTTTAGCATTATCCGGCTGTTGAGATGTCCCCAGTGTATTTGGTCCTTCACTCTGGTCTGCGCCATTTAAAAACTCCAAAGACCGACCACACGAAAAACAACATCTTGTTAATTGGCTCATATGTTTGCCACAAAACGGGCAAAACACCACTCTAACGCTATCCATTATGGGTCACCATGAACTCCATCAACCGCCATCACTCAAATTGAGCGCTTCCGTTATCACTTCCGCGTCAACATTGGAATTGGTACATTCCCTTTCCGGCTAATGTCGTTTGTAAATTTGTTTCGCCACTTGTAAATTTGTTTCGGGACTTGTAAAGTGTTTCGCGTCTAGTTAATTTGTTTCGGGACTTGTAAAGTGTTTCGCGTCTAGTTAATTTGTTTTCTGAAATGTAAATTTGTTTCGGGACTTGTTAATGTGTTTTGGTAATGTAATTTTGTTTTATGATATGTAAAAATGTTTTCCAAAATGTCAATTTGTCTCAAGCTTTGTAAAAGTGTTTCAGATTTTGTAATGTTGGTTTGCACCTCTCGGCCACCGTAGTACAGTAGGCCGGGGAGCCCATTATAGGTCGGCTCTCGACACTCGGAATTTTACGATAATGTAAATGGAGTTAGCCTATACTCCAAATATAAAACTTTATGTCACAGCATTGTACTTTAATATGTAAATAGACACCTACAGCATATCTAAACATCCCTGCTTAGAAATCTAATCCTAATATGTCGTCAACGTCAGAGTTTGAATAGTCGATAATGGGTCACATCCATACACTTTCACAATAGACAATGACTTTAATATGAATTCCCTTCTTTTAACGGCAGATACTCATCGTGGTGACCGTCCTACATTGACCTGTGGTGAGTTTGCATAGACACACAAATGCTGCCATTACATTTATCTTTCTATGAAGACGACAATGACATTGAAATACATTTCCTTTTCTTAACAGTAGACACTCGCTCTCCAGGCAGATATTTCTTCTCAAGAACTGGTAAGTTAGTTTTTTGAGGGTTTATTTATTTTTTCCTTAACATTATGTACAATGAGCTATTATGTTTAATGTACAAAAATGTTGCAGACACATACAGCTCTGAAATTGTGTTGAAAATGTTGCACACACATTACTCTAAATGGGCGGTAATATTCAATTTGTGTACAGCTTTATGAACTAGATGTTCAACTATTTTTTAATTGGTTCTGTCAACTAAATTACTTCATTTCTTTGGTAGGTCTGTCCTGGGAGAGAGGAAGCTGTGTGCCTTGAGTGTGTTGGTCTCACCCCCACCAAATTCTCGATGTTGGTTTGAAAAAACCTAACCTTGAACTGAAATAATCTCTCTTGGTTTGGGTTTTCTTTAAACCTCACCTTGTCAGAAATCCTTTCTTGAAATACGAGAATTATAAATCAACTTGAAATACCAGAATTATAACCACAACTTGAAAGATCTGAATCTCTCTTGGTTTGGGTTTTCTTTAAACCTCACCTTGCCAGAAAAATCCTTTCTTGAAATACCTGAATTATAAATCAACTTGAAATACCAGAATTATAACAACAACTTGAAAGATCTGAATTACTACCCAACTTGAAATATCTGAATTACTACCCAACTTGAAGCATCTGAATTATCATTGTTGGTTGAAGAAAAAATTCACTGTGTCCAACTGTAAGCATTTGGGTGATATTGGCCGGGTTTCCCAGATTCGTTAAGAAGCTCTTAACGCTAAGAGCTTCTTAGGAGCATTCTAAGAACCCTCTAGAACGCTCTTAGAATGCTCCTAAGAAGCTCTTGGCGTTAAGAGCTTCTTAACGAATCTGGGAAACCCGGCCATTGTGTTTAACTACACACCCCACACAAGTTTAACAACCATCTTTGAATACTACTGATATATATTTGTATATTGCTGAATTCAAAACAACTTCATATATATACACACACACAAACATTATTACTGCAGGCTTGACAACTGTTTAACTTGTTTCTGTGAAATTCCCTGAAAGCATTTTAGAAATCTCTGACCATCTTTGAGTAAATTATTGTCTTTAGTTTTTTTGTGAATTATAGAATATTGGTTCTTACTGTATTGCCATAGTTGTACTAATACATCTGTTTTGTTTTTGTAATCACTTATCGAAATATTTCACTGTCATTAAAAAGAAAACTGCTCGTTTACCATTTGTCATTAATCTCCTGCACAATAATGCAGAGGAAAGGAAAAAGATCTGCAGCCGCAAGGCAGCGCTGGACGAAGTTGGATCTCACAACTGTAAACATGCCAGATTTACAGAATCAGATGCAAGGTCCTTGGAACAGACAACAGGTGGTACAGCACACTCACATTGAAAATGCAGAAAACACCCACAGACTGGATGTTGTAAGTGTTTAAGCTTCCCACAGTCAGAGTGATAATAAATAAGGTTCTTTCTCCAATAATCGACAGTGCACTTGTAATGCGCTAATATTTCTTGTCCATCACTTTGAGAATGAGCATCTGCAAGGACCGGACCTTGATGATATATTAAAGAAAGGTGACGCCATGTACAGAGAGGTTAAGAAAAAGCTGATGAAAGAAGGAAAACTTGTATCTAATTATTTGGCATTTGATGAACTTCCATGCAGAGTAACGACTGATGGACATCAGTACATTGTTGTGAATGAACAGCTCATTGTTGTCAATGAGCTGTTATGAATGGTTACATGAGAGCTTCTGCCCCGAGTAAAGAGATGGAGGAGTGGTACCTTAATCTTTCAACAAGACTTGAGTCTTTGGCATCAGGTGCTAACTATGCATTGCTCACACTGGCTTCAAACACCATTGCTCTGTTCAGAGACAGCTCTGGAAGGTATGGAATCTTTGATCCTCACTCAAGAACGCCTGAGGGGTTTGCATGTCTGAATGGTACGGCCATAATGCTCACTTTCAAACATTTAGGTGAAATGATCGATAGGATCCACACAATGTTTTCAGATGTGTCTGATGTCAGCAGCTATGATTTCATGCCACTTTCCTTCCAGAGCGTAATAAGCTACGCAAATGACAACCAAGACATACACGTATCCAATCCTCAGAGTCCTGCGATTGAAGATACATCTAATCCTCAGGAGCTGTGCATCCACTGTGATGAACCTCCAACATTGAACCCCCTCAAGAAATTGAGCAAAGAGAAGAGAATTAAAACAATGAAAAAACAGAGAGAACAACAAAGAAATGAGTCAAGGAAGCAGAAATGTAGACAAAAATATGCAGATTCCGCATTTAAACAGCAGAAAAAAATGTTTGAGTCTGCTAAATATAAAAATAAACTGCTGCATGATAGGAACAAATATGCAAGTTGTCTTCAGTACAGAGTGAAAAAACAACAGTCAGTACTTCATAGATATTCACATGACATACAATACCGTTCAAAACAGAAATCTCGTGCCACAGACCGCTATTGTCAAGATGAGGCATTCAGAAGAAAACTGAAATCCTATATCACATCTCGATATGCAAATGACATGCAATACAGAGAAAAACAAAAACTGTACATTCTTAACCGGTACAGAAAAGACACACATTTCAAACACAATCACGTTAAACGTTGCACACTTCGTTCAAATTACAGATATGTTAATGAACCATTTTATAGAATGTTGCACAAAATGAGGTGTGCAGTACACATACAAAGAAAATACCAAAGGCACGTACACATCAACCCACAACTGAAAATCAAACCCCAATGGTTCAAGTGGAAGATAGGTTAATGCAACAAGCTATATCCTCCTTCAAGTTAAAGACACAAAATGGGCCCACTTATGTTTGCACAGTTTGTCACAGAGCCTTGTTTCCAGATCAAGTAAGGGTATGCAAACGTGAAAGCTATCAAAATAATCCAGACATGGTATCAGTTTGCTTGACTGGTAAATATGTTCATGTTTGCACTGAAACATGCGCTGATCTTGAGCAATGTACTGTTCCTGAGAGGAGAGAAGAATGGGTCTGTCATAGCTGTCATGAAAATCTTAAGGTGGGAAACATGCCGGTCATAGCTGTGGTGAACAAGTTAGAGCTGTCACCCATTCCCTCTGAACTCTTTGATCTAAACATACTTGAGAGACACATTATAGCCAAGCACATCCCATTTGCTAAAATCATCACCCTTCCCAAAGGACAACAGAGAGCAATTCATGGTGCTGTGGTTTGTGTACCTTCAGTGGTGGAAACGACTGTAAACTGTTTACCGAGACCAAATAGCCAAAGTCAGCTGATGAAAGTGAAGTTAAAAAGACGCCTGAGCTATAAAGGTCATTTATCAGTTCCAGACACTGAACATGAAGAAAGTTTTGACAGCCATTTTGAAGCTTAAAGACATTCATTCCGAGTACAAGGACATATCTGTTAGAGATGATGCTGCCTCTTGTGATCCAACCATTGACAGCATGGCACAAGGTAATTTTGTCAATGACACAAGCGATCTGATGGACACTGACAGCAGGGATGAAACAAGTAACACAGAAGAACATGGACAAGATGATCTGGAACTTAACTCAGACAAAGAAGGGAATAACCAGACAACTGGTGTTGTATTAGACACATGTTTGCAACCAGCTGACATTGGACAAGAGATATTAAGTTACGGTGACGGTGTATTTTGTGTTGCCCCTGCCGAAGGAAATAGCCCTGTAAGCTTTTTCAGAGTTCCAAAATTGGAGGCTATGGCTTTCCCAGTTCAGTTCCCTACTGGAGAGAACACATTAGATGAGCTCAACCGAATGAAAAAATTATCACCGAGCAGATATTTCAACTCTAGGCTCTTCTGTGTTGACAATCGTTTTGCCAGGGACACAAATTACATTTTCTTTGCACAGTTTGTGACAGAGATTTACATGGCTTCTTCCAGTATGAGCATACAGCTCCGCAAAGGTAAGAACCAGAGATGGAGGCAGAATATGCAACAGATTTCTGCAAGACAAACGCGAGGTTCAGAGATTGGTGCAAAACAAAGATGCAACCAGATTCATGATGCCACTGAGAGGGACTCCAGCCTATTGGGATAAAACCCTGAAAGATCTTTTAACTATGCTCAGGCAACTGGGAACTCCGACCTTTTTCTGTACGTTTAGTGCAGCAGAAATTAGATGGCCAGAAGTGATAACAGCAATAAAGGCACAGCAAGGTGAACAAGTTAACTTTTCAGAACTAGACTGGGCCACAAAATGCGACATACTGAGAAGCAACCCAGTGACAACCATGCGCATTTTTGAAAAACGTGTTGAGGCTTTAATGAGAGACCTGCTCATGTCACCTGCACAGCCCCTGGGACACTTGGTTGACTATTTTTACCGTGTTGAGTACCAAGCAAGAGGGAGCCCTCATATTCATATGTTGGTATGGATTCAAAATGCACCGGTATTCGAGGAGAACTCTGATCAGGAGGTGTGTGAATTTGTCGATAGGCACATAACATGTCAGCTGCCGAACCCCAACACTGATCCAGAACTTTACAAAATTGTAACGGAAGTACAGACTCACAGCAAACATCACTCAAAGTCTTGTAAAAAAGGTAATAAACACTGTAGGTTCGGATTTCCTAAACCTCCTGTGAAGAAAACCATGATCACCCGACCGTTGTTAGCGGATGTCAGAGAAGCAAGTGGCGAGGCTGAATCGAGTGCTGAATCGATCATGACCCCAGACAATGCCAAAATGAAGTTAAAACCTGTGTGGGATTTGCTGACAGACCCTAACCAATCCTTTGAAAACACTGCACAGCTGCTTGCACAGTGCAACTTGAGATCTGACGAATACGAACAATGTGTAGAGTCTCTGACCAACTCCAGCGTGGTTGTCATGAAGCGTGATCCAAAGGACTGTTGGGTGAATGGATATAATCCACACTTGCTAAGAGCATGGAATGCCAACATGGACATCCAATACATATTGAATCCCTACTGCTGTGTCATGTACATTCTATCCTACATTTCAAAGGCTGAACACGAGATGAGTGAATACCTCAAAACAATAATGAAAGACACGAGTCAAGCCGACACAACTGACCGTGAAGAAATGAAACAGATCATGCAGGCATACTCTAAAAACAGAGAGGTCAGTGCTCAAGAGGCCGTTGCCCGCGTATGCAGTTTGAAGCTTAAGATGTGTACACGAAGTGTTGTGTTCATACCGACGGATGACAATGCGCTAAACATGAGTCTTCCGATGAGCAGTCTACATAACAAAACACCTGATTCTGAGGATGTGTGGATGTCGGGGTTGACAGATAAATACAAAGCCAGGCCAGAAGGCATTGAATTGAGTTTGCTTCAACCTACAGGATTATCTACTCAAGACAAAGGAACGGTAAAAATTAGTGCTGTCAGTTAAACGCGTTATTAACGGCGTTAACGCAAACCCATTTTAACGGCGTTAATTTTTTTATCGCGAGATTAACGTTCTTTTTGGCCTAGCAAACTTTTTAGTTTTTTTCACATGCTGTTGCAACGACTACTGACCTTAGAAAAACTACAACACCACACCGGATATAGCTAGACCGGAAACAAAACAACAGGCACGCCGCACACATTTATTTGGGCTTGCGAGCCGGCTAAAGAGTAGCTAACGTTACGTTTTGAGTGGATAGCGAGCACTAGAAGCCGAAATGGATAATAAGATTCTGAATGGAAAGGTTATTTTCAAAAAGTTGCCAAACGGTTCCATTGACAAGACCAAATTGATCTGTGTGTTTTGTCGTTGTGAACTGAGCTAGCATAGCAGCATGTCCAGTCTGAAATACCACTTGATGGCCAAGCACGCAGCTGATGCGAATTCTCCGCCACCTCGTCAAAGCCAGGCAATGTTGCAATGTTGTTTTCAATTTTAAAAAAACATTTGCACTAACTAAGCAATCCAATCCACTTTTCAGTGTTGATAAGAGCATTAAAATGAGAACAAATAATGGGACAAAAAGAAATCAAGGGACATTTAGAATAGATAAAAGTTTGTGATTAATTGCGATTAATCGCGAGTTAACTATGACATTAATGCGATTAATCGCGATTAAATATTTTAATCGTTTGACAGCACTAGTAAAAATGTATTGTCCCTTCTAAATGACATGGGAGCCATTCAAAAACGAACACACGGGAAACCCGCAATCATCAGATATGCACGTTTTTCACAGCAAAAGCACCCAGAGAAGTTTTACGGCATGTTACTAAAACTGTACCTTCCCTATCGCTCAGACTAGCAGCTGAAAACGGAACGTTTCCCAACGTATGAATCATTTTTAACTGGCGCCTCTGTGCAGCTTCCAGGAACAGAGTACCTGCAGTCTGTGTTTGATATAGTCAACATGAACAGGGCCGAGTACGAAAGGCACAACACGGCAGTAGACAAGGCCATTGAGGAGTTTGAACAAAATGGACCCATTGAGGATGCGTGGACAACACTGGCTCCAGCAACAGAGTTGGTTCGGTTGGAAAGCATTCCAGAACGGGAGAAAGTACACCCTGACGAACATAACGAACAAGACGATGTTCCCGAATATAGCGCTAATGCCACAGATAGAGGAAGTAGTACCGCAGCAATGGAAGTTCCTCAAATAAACCCAGCAGTAATGCAAAAGATGTACCAAAGCCTGAACCAGACACAAGCCAGTGTATTCTATACAGTCCGAGACTGGTGCACAAAACGTGTTTGTGGTCAAAATCCTGATCAGTTTTTCAACTTTGTAACGGGTGGCGCTGGCACTGGCAAATCACACCTTAATCAAAGATACTCTGCAAACTCCCCCGAGTCCGTGAGGAAAGTGACATGTCTATGCCCACCGTTCTGGTGACTGCTTTTACTGGCACCGCAGCCTTCAACATTTCAGGCAAAACTCTGCATTCCATCCTTAAACTACCTCGATCTTTAAAGCCTCCATACCAAGGACTTGGAAATTGCTTAGATGAAGTGAGGGCAACACTGTCAAATGCAGAGATAATCATCATTGATGAGGTGTCAATGGTTTCAAAACCTCTTTTTGCATATGTGAATTGGAGGCTACAGCAAATCAAAGGGAGCAAGAAACCTTTTGGAGGTATTTCTGTACTAGCAGTGGGAGACTTCTATCAGCTGCCACCTCTTGGAAAGGCTAAACCTTTGTGTGTATTTGAGGTGCACATCCTTGACTTTTGGCAAGACCACTTTCAGATGATCACTCTTACAGAAATTATGCGACAGAGAGAGGATGTTGCTTTTGCAGAACTGTTGAACAGAATACGTACTAAACAAAAGAAGGAGGCTTTATCAGTGGCAGACAAAGAACTAATTTGCCAGGCTGTGATTGACTCAACAGATTTCTCAAAGGATGTACTGCATATTTTTCCTACCAACAAGGAGGTGGACCAACACAATTTAGCCATCCTTTCTGCTCTATATACTGAAATTGTAAACATTGACGCAGAGGATTACAAAAAGGATCCACAAACAGGCCAGATGCAGAGACAAGCTTCACCATTTAAAGGTCACAAAGGAGATCTCCCTGACACACTACAAACTGCAATTGGTGTTCGTGTAATGCTCACCAGAAACATAGATGTGGAGGATGGATTGGTGAACGGCTCATTTGGCAAGATATGTAGAATAGTTACCCGTGTCCAAGATGGCAAGACTGTTGTACAAATGATTGGTTTAGAACTTGATCATCCGGGCGCTGGGCAGAGACACCGCAATAAAATACCTGGGGAACCTGAGAACTTGGTGTACATTGAAAGAACAGAGGAAAGATTGAGAAGAAATGGTGTGGTTCGTCGTCAGTTCTCCATGAAACTAGCATTTGCATGCACTATAGACAAGGTTCAAGGGATGACAACCACGTCTGCAGTTGTGTCATGTAAGCGTATTTTTGAACCTGGTATGGCATATGTAGCACTCAGCCGAACAACCTCACTTGGTGGATTGCGCATCACTGATTTTGATGAAAAGAAAATATATGCCGATCCTGATATCTCAACCACTTTCGAGAGCATGAGAAGAGCCACGATGGACAACGTTATGCCACTTTTAAAGGATGCAAAAACAACCAGCATACAGAGGGACTCCAATCTCATATCAATGATGTCAAGAGTCATCATGAACTGCTCCTTGCCGACGTTTTGTGTTTCACAGAAACTCACTTGTCAGGATCTGTTGTTGCTGAGAATCTCCAACTAGATGGCTATATGATGTTTAAGCGCAACAGGCATTTGTCTTACACAAACTATCAGCATTTTTCCAACAGAAATGGTGGCGGAGTAGCTATGTATGTTAAAAACCACCTCAAAGCACATGTTGTGCAATACATGCAGAGTGTAACCGACCTAGAGTTTCTTGTCCTTAAAGTGGAATCCCCTGTAAGGGGAAATGTGAATAATGATGACTCAACAATCTTTAACCTTGGTTTAAGAAACTTGTATTTTTCTTTGTGTCACTTTCAAATAAAATAAAATACCCTTAATTAAACAAAAGATATTGAGTGATGTGTCACCCAATTACAATTTACTTGTACAGTTATTGTGAACAATGATACTGGCCACATATCCTGTCCACATACAAATACATTAGATTTTCTTACCAAATTGAAATAAACAAAATAAATCTAGATGTCACAAAAAACACAATACTTGAATTCACAAAGAGCCCAAAAAATGACTATATGACAACCATTGAAATTTACATGAGGGATGTGGAGTAATGCAAGTACTCTTGGTTTGTTGCACTATGTGGTGCTATTGTGGTTGGTTTAGATTCCTACCACACCGGAGTACAATTGTCTTTAAGGCAGTCCCTTCCAAGGAAAAGATGAATCTTCGCATGCAAATCTTCCTTTTTTCTCTATCCTTATGTCGGGCGGCTCGCCATCCTTGGAACGGAATCCTACACTCCTTACGCTCACAAAAGACCTGACCTGTTTTACAACAGGATCAGAAGACATACATTCAAATATATATTCTTAAAACTTACTATCGAACTAATAAGATAATAAACCGTTCTAGGCATTACAGAAAAATATAACATTAAAACAACCAACCGCACATGGAAGGAAAATGCACGTGGCGTGAACAAATGGCTAGCCTGGCTAACACACCGAGCAGGCTAACTTGACATAGCAACGAAATAGCCAACAACACATTAATTCTCACTCACCAAATCCTTGAATCAACTACGCAATTCTTTTCTTTATACTTCTCTTATCTTTTGTCAAGATAGTATAATGTACTTAAATGAAAATCAAACATATATGTATCTCTTTTCTTCGTCAGCTTTCAGCTTTCACTCCTCGTTTTCAACTGATTCTTTCTGCGTGCTCACGTTCGTTCACCTCGAGCGTGGGGAGTGAGCCTACCTCACACCGTGAGCTGATTGGCATAAATTAAAGTGTTCATCATGCAATTTCTAAAACGTGATTGGCTTATTGTAAATACTTTGTTTAGTTAGAAAAATAAAATATGTTTTGCTCTAATTAACCTTTAAATTTAACCATCTAAAATGACAATTAAATAATTTATAACCTGGTCTTTCTTTTACTGGGTTACAGTAGCCAAGGATGCTGTGGTCATGTTGGTTCTTTGGAAGTGGTTGCACACACGTGGGCATCGTTTTTTCCTTGCCAGCAGCCTCTCCCTCTGGAGCCTTCTTATTAAGCTTTTACCACCTTGATCCGTCCTCTGAAGTAATATTTGTGTAAATGCCATACCACTAAAACAGATGTTGAATTAGGTTAAGTTGTATTAGCACTCAGGAACTTCGTTTTCTTCGCGAGCAAAATTTTGGACGCAGATATCGCGCATCGTGAGATTAAAATGGCTAGCAAAGATTAAAATGGCTAGTTTTGGCCTCAAACTATGTTCTGGACCAATCATCGTTCTACTGGCAGCTAATGGACGGTAATAGACCGCTGGTTCATCCAATCACCTGCCAACTAATATATGGAAGTTCCGGGTTTTATTCTGAAAAGTTTCTGTCATCAGTGAGTGGTTTCGACCATAGACATATGGTTTCGACAGTTGGTTGGTTCCGTTTAACGGTGCATGAGCTAACTCCAGCAGCCGTCTTGCATTACTAGCTAGGTAAGTCACAAAATAATAATGTCGCCTAATATTTGTTTGTCAAGCAAAAGTATAGCAATGCATATTAAATTATTGTATTTTGATCTTGTGCTAATCAAATGTATTTTGATAATAAAGTTAGGCTATAGCTAATGTTAGCACATTGCTAGACAGCTACCTCTAGTGCTAGTTAGCTAGCACAAGTAGCATTACAACAATATTTAGCTCTATTATGTTAGCAGTCGCCATTGCCTGGTTGCTCGTCCACGTTGCTAACGTGAAATAACATTAAACCATATTTTCTTTAGCTCAAAATGTACTGTAGTTAGCTAGATCATTCTTTTAACTATATTATATTTATATCATTGTGTGATTATGATGTAGCACTAATGTATATTTTCATTTTATGATCTGTTGTAGTTCAGAGACTCCAGAGGATGTTGTCCATCGCTATCGTGTTCGGCACACCAGGAGCATGACCCTCAGCTGCCGAAAACTAAATGTCGACAAGAACACAATAGCTTTGACTGCCTTCATTGGGGAAATTGTGATTTAACCTTTGTATTTGTTCATGTTATGCCATGGAAACAGTGCTTTAATTTAAAATAATGTTACAATTTACATAGTGAAGTGTCATGTTTCTTAGTAACATAGCCTAATCCAAGTTTGTGTTTATTGCATGGACAAGGGAATGAACAGTTGAAAAGGATATGGTAAGAGCCTGGTAACGCCACAGAAACAAACACGGCTTCCTTTTACAGTCCAGTTTCAGATTACTTACTGAGTAAATAGCCATGTTGTACCTGGTATTGCCTTGGAATGTATAGTACAAGTTCATACTAAGGGTAACGTTGACAAAGTGGTATTCGCTTACAAAGGATATGGTAAGAGCCTGGTAACACCACGGAAACAAACACGGCTTCCTTTTACAGTCCAGTTTCAGATTACTTACTGAGTAAATAGCCATGTGTTACCTGGTATCGCCTTGGAACGTATAGTACAAATTCATACTAAGAGTAACGTTGACAAAGTGGTATTCGCTTACAAAGGGTATGGTAAGAGCCTGGTAACACCACGGAAACAAACACGGCTTCCTTTTACAGTCCAGTTTCATCTTACTTATACTAGGTATATCCAGCCAAGTAAATGAGGCCATCATCGATAAATGTATCTGAAAAGGTATTTTATTGTAAAGTACTAGGACCGACATAAACCTTAGGTAACTGCAGGGTAATAGTAGAGTATTTTGTTTGTAATTCTGCTGGAGCTTGGCCGTCTTTACCTATGTATTAGCAGTGGTATTTACCCAATAACACATTATAATTTACCATATATATCTCCCATAGTTACCAACTTACTACCAGTGGTATTTAAATAGTAATATTGATAAGTTTCCAGGTAAATACTAAGTTTTGTCTTCTGTCTTTACCTAATTAGGACCAGTGAAAATTACCCAGTAATAACCAGCATGTTAGTATTTAGTTAATGGGTAAATACTTCGAATTATCTAGGTATTTACCACCTTGGTACCAATCGGTAATACCCAATAAAACACATAACATACCCTTTACTTTCTATGTAAATACCTAGTACTTAACGGGCTGTAAAGGGAAGGGTTACCCAGTCCTCCTGTGTCCTCTGTAATGTTAAGTTTCCTTTGTAATGGACAGGAGACACAGTTCTTGTGTGTCCTCTGTAATGTTAAGTTTCCTTTCGGATGGACAGAAGACACAGTCCTCCTGTGAGTAATATGTAAGGACCCGTGCCGGTCTTGGCCTGGAGCACTAGCTTAACTGTTCATCAACAGTGGACACATCACTGCTGGACCACAGAGACACATGTTCTCCCTGCCAGTGTCGAGGTTTCTTCACAACAGATAATAAGGTATTGTTTTCTTATTTCATTTCATATGTGATTCCCAATGTTTTGTTTTAATTCTGTTTCCATTCATGTATTAATGTTGTATCAATGCAATCGTTTTAATAACACTAATTGTACATCTAATATAACATTGTAATATTAACTTGTTCCTTCAGGTCTTCCTCCTCTGTGATCCCTCCACTTCACAGTGAAGACACTCAGGACTGCAGAGGGCTAAACACATAAAAGAAGCAGAACATCATGCAGCCGTATTCAGTTGTACTGGACATACATGTTGATCTGCCCTGCAGCAGAAAAGAAGGTATTTCATTATTGTGAATTATAAACCTTTTTAGCAAGTTTAGTTTCAGACTTTAGTTTATAACAATAACTTCCTGTTTTCTCTTGTCAGGACCAGCTCTGTCCTCCTACCCTCCATCTCCATTTGTGCATCCATTGCTGTGCACTGTTCAGTTCAGTAGAGACTAACTACAGTTGGTTCTTAAGCGAGAGATCAGGGGCTTGTACTACGAATCAAGATTTGGCGTTAGCGAGGTAACTTCAGGTTCAACCCAGGGTTTTCTGTACTACGACGCTGGATCACTTGTTACCGGGGTAGATCGCCATGGTAACACATGCTGAACGGCTAACCTGGTCTGGAGCAGGTTAAGTTGGAGATCAGAGATCAACCGGTATAAAAGCCCCGCCCACTAACTAATTCTTGACGATAATGTCGTCACTGTTCATAGAAGATCCTGTGGAGCTTGGTGCGCGGATAGTGAGAGGTGCGCTCAGAAGAGCCAGAACATTTAGAGACCGACAAAACCCTTTCGCATTCCCTCATGAGTATCTTTATGAAATATATAGATTCTTAGCAGAGGGAATTACGTATATTGCCAGCTTCTTGAGCCGTATGTTGCCAATGCGACACATCGAAGCTGTGCACTCACAGTCCCACATACTGTATGCATAGCGTTTCGTTATTTCTATGGGTACTTTTATAGTGTGGGTGATGCGGAGAACCTGAGCAAGAACACGCTCTGCCGCGCAATTTGCTACGGATTTTCTTTAATGGCTGTTGCCACCATATTCTGATTAATGGAGTGATGAAAAAGAGATATCCAAAGTGCCCTTTGTAAAAACTTTGGACTGTAATATGTTGACAAAATGAAACAAGGATTTTCACTTAATGTTCTGATTTCCGTTCTGGAAATGTATGCAAATGATATCATATTTTACAACTTAATGCATCATTTACTAATGTAAACATACATTTACAGGAAACTAGTAATGAAAACAATATTTGACCTACAATTAGTTATCAACTGGGGAGGTTTCATGTTGATATGTTATCCCTATTCACTGGGGTGTCTCCCCTTAACCCTTTTGTCCTTGGGTTGCTTTGACCCATTTTCTAATCATTTCCATATCAGAAATGGGGGTTTCTTTCAACCAAAACATTTCAAACCAAAAAGAACAATGTGTATCTGTACAATGCTCTTCACAAGTTAAATAAATGATCATTTCACTACTACTCATTGAATTTTGATGTTTCATTCACTTTAATACAATTTTTCAAAAATAATTAATAGGACATTGAAAGAGTGAAGTAGTGAAAACCCCTACAAAAGACTCAAAAGGCACAACAAAAAAGCCACAAAAAGATATAAAAAGACCAAAACGTAGAAAAAAGTTTAAAAAATACATCCTCATTGTGTTCTCCCTTCCCTAGGAACACAGAAAAATAATGTCAGTGTAACTAAGTTTAGTGTCATTCATTCAGTCATGTACTATCTATTCTCATATTCCAGTTTTTCTATCTCCAGCCTTGTTTTTTTTATTAAACGCCTCTTATACTATATGTCGAGCTCCAGGGTTCTTTTATACAGGGCCCTCACATTGTCTGCTCCAATCTGAAACAAATAAAGAACATTGTCCCTTTGCAAGGCACACTTGGAGAAAGTTGAAGGTGTCCATTTGACTACTGGGTTTCAAGGTTCATTGCTTATACCTAATGTCTTTGTCTTGGCCTTGAAGTGGAGGTCCTAGGCTCAGGGAGAGGAAGAAGTTCCTCCCAGAGTTTAACACCATAGCAATTTAATCAATTGAGTCATATTTGAAATGAGCACTTTAAGGACTTGTGTCTTATGTTGAGACCACCACCATTAGTAAGTCGTTACAGACACTTCAATCACAGCCACACGTTCACACACTCTCCCCATCTGTGTTGCAAGTGGTAAATAAAACTCAAAAGTGTACCCCCAAAATGCTCTCTGAGCAGGCAGACAGTTTCCTGATCATCTAGGACCTCCACTTGAGAAAGTAAATGGCATATTTGATAAAAATTTAGCAACCACATATGGCATACATACTGGCGTATGACTATTAGTTTCACTGTTACCTCTGTATGGCACAGTGGGATGACAGTGGGTGGTGGCAGGAACACCACGGTATTTCCTGTCACTGCAGAGAACAGTAATACATTTCACTACTACAATATTCATAAATAATTGTTGAATGAACATGGTCACATAGATTACTTGAAACATACATATGCCTGGGCTTCCAACCTGCTGCCACCATGGTCTGAAGAAATGCCCCCTTCCACTCCTTCCATCATGGGGTGACTCTGATAGCTGGAGAGGGCCAGCTCCTCAGCAGGAGTGAAGTCCTGTGGAGGAGGGTCCCCCGCCCCAGTTGCCTAATTTTTCTTCCTGCAAGCAATTTCATTATTCTATAGGCCCTTTGTAGCTATACCAATATCCTACAACAGGGACTGATTCAGGCAATTCAGCCTTTTAGATGTTGGCCTTAAAATATGTGCAAGTATTGCCTACTGCTACTTACCGTTTTGAATTATGGTTTTATATTTATTTTTTATTTGCTCCCAAGATCGTTTTCCACTGCCAGGGTTGCAACTAAAATAATACAGCAACAAAGGTTTTACGTTATGGAATGCACACGTGTAATTATGGTCACATCTTCAATAAGTCATGTAGCTTACGCATTTACAGCGTCTGCTATTTTCTGCCAGCTTGGCAGCAGCGACTTTGTTGAATTTTGCCTGTATTAGCCTATATGTCTGTATTCCTGATATGCTTGTATTACAATAGTTCACGCTTGAGGAGTAGACAAAGTTTGTAAGATTATTGTCTGCTCCTCCTGCGTGAATATGCGGCTCTTGTTTCGTCCATGTTTGCGATTGGACATACGGTGCAAACACCGCCCCTTTATGTGAACGCGCACGTCTCTAGATTGGAAAGATCTGGGTTGAGTTAGAGAATTGATAACCGCCGTCGTAGTACCGCTTATCGTGATTGCGATTGTTAGGCTTCGCGTAGCCGGGTAACTGAAAGTAATCCAGAGCATGTTGATCTTGATTCGTAGTACAGGCCCCAGGTGTACGACTGGAAGGAAACAAACTGCTGCAGATCAGTCATCAGTCAGTCATCACTGTCACAGTGACAGCCCCACCTTTGTGCAGCATCAAGCTCCTCCCTAAACCAGCTGCAAAGGTAACAATTGTTATCACGTCCTTTGTAAAATATCTCTCTTTGACCACAACAAAAAAATCACTGTTGGTCTTCCTACTTGTATTTATTTATTCATGTCATCCTGCCCTTTTCAGTCAGTTTTTTTTACAGATATATGAAAGATGAAGGATGGAAATGTGTTTTTGTTGTTGAAATGTGTTTTTGTTTGTCAATTGTTTAATTATTACGTGCATATGAACTAATTAACCTTGAAGAAATTACATATTTGTATCATAATGAGTCATTAGTATGGGGTTTCAGCTGGTAGGTATATTCAAGGTTTTTCACGTGTATACCTATTCTTGGGGCAACCCAAAATCTAATGAAAATACGAATATTCAAGTGTTAAATTGTAAATTGACTGTGAAATCCAAGATAAATGTATTATCTTCAGATTAAAAATTACTTGGTTCAAAGAGCCTTGTCAAAAGATTTAATTGGAAAACAGATTCTCCCAAGCTCGTTTTCAAATCTTGAGTCAACTAGTGATTCCAACCCAATGTTCCATCAAAGTAAGGAAAACCCAGTGTTTCAGTAAACTGAGCTTAATGTTGGTATAGTTTAAATGATAATGTTGATAAGACTGTCAGTCCAGGGCTACTGGTCTTTGAAGTCTTGAACTTCTGTGAGTATTAACCTAGGTCTGGAAACAATGTGAAAAGCCTTTGATTGTAGGAAATGAACAATATTGTAAACTATTGAAATTCTAATATATTTATTCATATCAAACAAAGGGCCCAATGTTCAGAAAACTCAAGATCAACACAACAGTACTTGTGTACTGTACTTATCTATATTATTTTATTATATTTAGATACAAGATAATGGGTCAAAGAAGGATGGGTTGACAGATTTCTGTTCCCCAACAATGCATCTTTTGAAAATACAGCACACACCTCCAACTACTGATAGTGACAATATAAAAAGAGCCTAGAAAGCGCTGCCAAAAGAAGGTTTTCAATAAAACTTTTTAAAAAATGATAGAAAATCGCTAATCTCTGAAGATAGCATGAAATCCTTGCTAATCTCAATATCTTTTTCAAACTTGTGTCAAAAAATCTCAAATATACACCAGATTATTCTAATAATGCACACTTAAGATAAAAAAAACAGGCAATGAGAATAAGCCAAGGCCGTAATGAAAAAGTAAAGGGTGTGGAAGTAGGCCAGACATTATTAGAATAATCTGGTGTATATTTGAGATTTTTTGACACAAATTTGAAAAAGATATTGAGATTAGCGAGGATTTCATGCTATTTTCATAGATTAGCGATTAAATGGAATTTTATTCAAAACTTAATTGAAAAAATAAAGGGTGTGGAAGTAGGCCAGACATTATTAGAATAATCTGGTAACAGTTTGGTTTTTATATCCATAAAAATATTATAAAAGTCATAATTTTTCAAAATTGTATGGGTAATTTTCACCCGGTCCCTAACTCGACGCTGCAAAGTAGCGTTTTCCAAATGTGAGACGAATGTCGAATGTCGAATATGAAACTAACTTCACCTCGCTTAATATTATAGGGAATTTACCCAAAGTTGAATGCTAGTAACGGGGCTGCATTACATTGCTAGTAACGTTTGCCTCAATGTAACTCCAATTAACTATATGGCCAACTTAAGTTATAATATATACATTACCTGAAAAATCATTGAAATGTTTTCAGTGGAGAGGTCCTCCACCCTGAGGCTCAGCCGCCGACTCCCCCGAAAAACAATGAAGCTCGCAGCCATCTGTGCATGTACTGAAAGGAATGCGCCTGCACCTCCACATTTCCCCCATAATTCCACGACTTCATCAAAATATTACAATAACGAAACAATCACAATGAAAAAAATCATTTTCCCGTTTTGGTTTTGAAACAGAAAAACCGCTACAGTACTTGTGATTTTCTGTTGTTCTTTTTTCCCGTTTTTCCGTTCTGGTTTTAAAACAGAAAAACCAAAGAACAAGTTTGTTTTTCGGTTTTTCCAATTTGGTTTTGAAACAGAAAAATGAAAGAACGAAGGGTACACGGATTGTGAGGGCTTGGTCAGCACATCATTTCCAGAAAATATGTGTGTGCGTCTCGCCAAACTCGCTCGTGTGTCAAGGGGCAGGATGAGTGTGCGCGCGCTGTGGAGCCATTCAATTGAATTCGATCATAAATTGACATATCAAGGTGAAATTGCGTATGGTACTTCAGAATTATGTCAATTTGAAGGCAGTAACGTTTGAAAAACCATCAGTCAAAATTATATTTGATTTATTAACACAAAGATATTGTGGCAATGTGGACATTTACATTAATACACGTCTTTCAGCCATTTTGTTTTGCATTCCTTATTCAATATCCCCCTATAGAAAGACATGTATTCTACAAATCTGTAACACATTTCAAGTCGATTGGATCTACGGTTCATGAGGAGAATGGATTTGAAGGTTGTGCCAAATTTGGACAGTACAGCCAAATCTATCATGGCGGACCTTATGGGTTCTAGAGGCTTTTTTGTTCCCCATGAGAAATAAGGCATGTATACCAATTTTCAGGCATTTTGAAATAATGGGGCACTGGGGAAATCACGTAGACTTTGGGAGTGGCACAAGTTGTGGCAATGAGTTTTGCCAAACAAAAAAAACCACATCTCTGACAATAAATGACAACACAACACCAGGCTTAGGTCTCAATCATGTCTCTCTCAGCTCTGAAAGCCAGAGGACCATCTTTTATAGGGCACAAGAATGTAAACATAGATTGTGACAGTCAGGCAGTAATGACGTTACAACAGTCTCAGAGAAAGAGATTCACTGCTCCCAACACATGACAACTCTCAGACTAGAGAGTTCATAGTTGGAGCTCTCCTTGTAGTCATGACAAGGAACGTTTAGCCAGTACTTTCTCCTGACCCCGAACATCCATTAACCCTGACACAGACGCAATCTACTCTTATTAATAGCAAGCTTACATGAGAACGTACTAACTAGTATCCAATGACTTGTTCTATTGATAAGTGAATAATGTAAGCACATAGGAAATCCCAATTTCTTCCACACTCTTCTTTTATTGGCTCCCTTGCATAGACCTGGCGCGCGCGTGTGTGTTTGCGTCATCAACCTTAGTTGAATCTCTGGTTCTGGTGTCGTAAAAACTCAACCATATAGGTGTCAAGCAAATGGTCACCAGAGTTTGCGTCTCCATCTAGCCCTTGTCAAACAGTATCTCTTTAAAACAAACAAACCCGCCCTTAGTCCTCAGCCCCAAGATAAGGGTCTTGTGTGTGTACCCAGAGTTCAGATTTGGGGGTAGGCCTCTCTTTGCACACAAGGAATGCTGAACACAGTATCATTTTATACAGAATAAAAAAGTTACATCTTCAATTTTTCTGACAGGCAGACACTCCATGTGATGGGGTGTGTCGAGGGGTTACATCAGAGTAATCTTACACATACATACCTCTCTCTCTCTCTCTCTCTCTCTCTCTCTCTCTCTCTCTCTCTCTCTCTCTCTCTCTCTCTCTCTCTCTCTCTCAGTATTGACTGGATTCAAAATATTCCTTACATATAAAGTGTTTTACCTAAGGCTTGACAGCTGAGACTGTCAATGGAACCGTTGTGGTGGATGTGATCCTGTCTTCTTGTATGAAATGATTACTCGTCTTCTATAAAATTAACGAGGATTTCATGCTATTTTCATAGATAAGCGATTAATTGGTATTTTCTTCAAAACTTTATTGAAAAAGTAAAGGGTGTGGAAGTAGGCCAGACATAATTAGAATAATCTGGTGTATATTTGAGATTTTTTGACACAAGTTTGAAAAATATATTGAGATTAGCAAGGATTTCATGCTATTTTCAGAGATTAGCGATTTTCTATAATTTTTTTAAATGTTTTATTGAAAGAGTAAAGGGCGTGGAAGTAGGCCAGACATTATTAGAATAATCTGGTGTGCATTTGAGATTTTTTGAAACAAGTCTGAAAAAGATATTGAGATTAGCAAGGATTTCATGCTATTTTCAGAGATTAGCGATTTTCTATCATTTAAAAAAAAGTTTTATTGAAAGAGTAAAGGGTGTGAAAGTAAACCAGACATTATTAGGGTCCCGCCTCTGCTGCCACACCTGACCCTAACCCTGTTGTCGGTTTAGGCTTAAGGGCAGCCGTTTCCCAACCCTAACCCTAATTTTCGAATTTTCAGGGTCAGCTGTAGACCTAGGGGTTGGGTTATGGCTGTCGCTACTCCGGGTCCCGCCTCTGCTGCCACACCTGACCCTAACCCTGTTGTCGGTTTAGGCTTAAGGGCAGCCGTTTCCCAACCCTAACCCTAATTTTCGAATTTTCGGGGTCAGCTGTAGACCTAGGGGTTGGGTTATGGCTGTCGCTACTCCGGGTCCCGCCTCTGCTGCCACACCTGACCCCAACCCTGTTGTCGGTTTAGGCTTAAGGGCAGCCGTTTCCCAACCCTAACCCTAATTTTCGGGGTTAGCTGTAGACCTAGGGGTTGGGTCATGGCTGTCGCTACTCCGGGTCCCGCCTCTGCTGCCACACCTGACCCTAACCCTGTTGTCGGTTTAGGCTTAAGGGCAGCCGTTTCCCAACCCTAGCCCTAATTTTCGAATTTTCGGGGTTCTTCTCTGAGGAAGCCTTATTAAGGTGAAACGTCAGAAGTTCTCTGTTTTATTCTTTTATTCTTTTATGGGGGGCAAAAACTCTTAGAGTGCATTTTAACCTGTGGTTTTATTCAGAGTGGACCTTGTCCATCTTTGAACTTTTTTTAGGTCCTTTTGTTTTAAACAAACAATTGCACATTTTGCACCCAGTACCTGGCACTTTATAGCAGGGGAGAGAACCCTGGTTGGTCCAGTTCCCTCTTTGTGTGGGGTGTGTGTATGTGTGTGGTGCACTTACCTTATTCCTGGTTTGGAACTTCTCTTTCAAAAGCACAGTGTGCAGTTCTTCAGGGGTGGACCAAGGAAGGGGTTATCCTTACCCTGCATAGGTGCCACTGGGGCAAAAGGGACAACCCTTATAGTAAGGACTCTCTTTTTTAGAAAGGCTTTTTTAAAGGCTAAACATTTCTATGTGCAATAAAAGGACTAAATAGGAAAATACCATAGGCAATAGATGCATTTTATTTATGTCTGAACAATTTTATTGAGACATTTTAGAGTGATTTTAGCTAATTTTAGCGGTTTCAGTGTTCTTAAGGAGTATGGAAGTGGGATCACAGGAAACAGGAAGTGGGAGAAATAAACCCCAATACCTGGATGTCCCACTGGCCAAAAGATATTTTAAACTTCTCCAAGCCTTGCATCACACAGAGATCCTGGATAATTCCATCTCCAAGGGATCCTGTCCGAAAGGGATGCAAAGGCAGGTTGATAAATTGGCAACATTTATTAAACCTGCGTCCCCCTCTCTTAACACCACCACTAAGGTGAAAATTAACACCAACAGGTGGCTAGAGGGGAACCTGGAAATTTTAAAGTGTCATTATGATGAATTGTTGGTCTTCCTACTGGGTGACATACCTGTGATGGATGAGGAGGCCTTCCGAGTGGCGGTGGGCTGGGGAAGGTTGAGATATAAACGCAAATTCACAACAACATCAGTGAAAACGTTGCGGGAAATACTTACCTCTCCAGGAGAAAATCCATCTTCTCAAGCCCTCCGGTCATTGGATCCGGAGGACTTTCCACCGCTTCCTGCATCCACGAGGATAGGGGGCTCAGCTCCAACACAGCAGGGCCCCCCGATCAGGGTTGTCGCCCAGGGGGATGGATACTTACCTTCGGTAGGGATAAGGGAAACTCCAGAGGCCTCTGGAACACCTCCTGTGGGGAAAACAAAGAACATCAAACAGTTACATGGGTTAAGCACAATTGAAACCACCTCACTTACCTTTAAAAAGGCCCTGAACATTACATCTTGGGCCTCTGGAATAGTAAGGGAGAGGGACCAAGTTGCCCCCAGTAATGGTAGTGAGATGTTTAGTGGCCTGGCTAGTACCAGCCCACCCCCCACAGTGGAGACCAGTCGATCTCCCACAGTGACATCGACGCAGTGCAGAGACAGTGTGGTGGGGAAAAGGGGTCCTAGTCCTACCCTGATCCCTGATCCTAACCCCAACCCTCCCTCCCCCATATCTAACCCCAACCCTCCCCCCTCCCCCATATCTAACCCCAACCCTCCCCCCTCCCCCATATCTAACCCCAACCCTCCCTTCCCTATATCTAACCCTCCCCCCTCCCCAAACCCCATGGTGGAGAATAGGGGACTTAACCCCTTCCCCATACCTAACCCCAACCCTCCCTCCCCCCTTCCCCCTCCCCTCGAACCCACTTACCTGCATGCCTCCCGTCAGTCACAGCCGAAGGTCCCTCGTCGAGAGGAGCCCGTTATCCATCCGACCTGTTGGAGGAAAATACATTTGTGGAACTTAGAGGTGGTTAAACCCATAGTGATACTGGGTGACACAAATCTTTCAGCTATTCCTACTTTTGAGGATGACACAATCCAAGTTGACAGTTTTCCGGGGGCTAACTGTCATCATTTAAGAGGAATGCTGGAGAAATTAACACCTAAACCAGAGGCAGAGCAGGTCATCTTGTCTGTTGGTCTTGTCAACTGTCTGGACAGACAGCAACCCACTACCACTTGGAAGCAATTCCAGCAGCTTGGGAAAACTTGTTATAGAGTTTTTCCCAACGCCACTATCTATGTGCCGCTCATTACCTTCTCTGACAGGCTGGCTAAAGACCAGCAGAGGTTATTGGAAAACTTTAATATCTTTATAGAAGATAGATCTCCGTTCACACCCTTACCCAAGATGGGTAAGCTCCAATTCCAAGTAACGGGTCAGGATCCGGTCCTTTGGACGTCTGAAACTGCAGAGAACATGCTGAAATTATGGATTAGCAAATTATTATAAATACCAAAGGGTTACATATGCTCCCTGTTGACATCTGGGGAGTAGGGAGGGATTCCTGTGGAGAGAAAAAAACAACAAAATGTTATACATGACACTATCAGGGATCACAAAATATATACATCTACTTACCTGAGATGACCAGTGGGGGGCAGACATATACTCCCTGTTGACATCTGGGGAGTAGGGAGGGATTCCTGTGGAGAGAAAAAAACAACAAAATGTTATACATGACACTATCAGGGATCACAAAATATATACACCTACTTACCTGAGATGACCAGTGGGGGGCAGAAGGGTTCCTGTGGGGGATATAAATAAAAAAAGATCAATACAGATCCAAAGTACAGGGTATCAAATTACTTACCTGGGATACTTATTTATATACCTACCTGGACACCTACCTTGATGGGAATTTAATCCACCTCTTCACCTCTCTTCTCTCTGGGGATAAAAAAATCATTAATAAAAGCATTAGAGACTTGTGCCAGTGCACCTCTGACCCAATATTGGGCCAAGACCTTTTTACAAACCTAACCCTGTTGTCGGTTTAGGCTTAAGGGCAGCC